>CABPRJ010000501.1:0-282647 GCA_902439185.1 Cinara cedri
ATATAAATGCATAGGTGGCCAAAAGTCGCGCAACGCCTACCGTCTCGTATGGAACGCGCGTTGCGGCGCAGTTTCTCGCTCCGCGTCGTTTCCGTTACGTCATATTGCAACTTTGGTCTCGTTATCTTGTCAACGTACAACAACGGCAAGGTTTATAAAAAAAAAACAACATATTTAACATAAAACACAACAGTTTTATAAAAAAAACCGTGTTGCAAATTCGTCACGCGATTTTTGGCCACCTCTGTCCCAATCTATCTATCAATCATCAAGATCCCAAACTATTTCGGACGGTTATTATTATTAGCCGGCTGCAGCGTTAGGGATGTAAAACGATAGTCATTGAGAATATTGTAAATAATGAGTTTTTTTTTTTTTTTTTTAAGTGATACAAAGATGTATTTATTTATTTCGAATAACATATTTTGGGTTTGTAAAAATTATTAGATTTGTTTATGTTATAAATATAGATTTTCTGCCAGGTGACACTTTTATTTGAAATATTTATTGAAAATATCGGCGAGTTTTTTTTAATTATTTGTTGGTTTCATTGACAACATGGGAAAAACAACGATTAATGTTACTTAGAATTAATTAGAATTCTGAGCGAATTTTGTGTGTGTATATACAAACTTTTATACTATAAATCTTGCTCCGATCAAACATTTTATAGACATTTTCTCGTAGCATTTTTAATGTATTTGGTGTATCGAGGAAGTCATTTTCTGATTTTCGTTGTAGTTTTCGTAATAAATAGGAAACAATACCAAAATTGTTTTGTATATTTTTTGTTGGTTTATGAATTTCCGGCAACAAGGACAAAACATGACAAATAATACTCTACTCAGAATCGTTTTCCTTTAGCAATGGTTTATCATCACGAGCAGTTATAAATTATATTATTCTATACATCTTCCCTTCCTACTTTTCTCCTGCAACAGTGAAACCTCCATCACCGGTTTTAGCCTTTATTTTGTTACATTCTATTCAAATATTTAAACGATTAATTAAAATTTGACAAATGTGAAACTATAAAACCGTTATATTCATACAAAAATATTCAACAAAACGAGGTGTATCAGATCGATTTATTATGCTGTATAAATACATATAAATATATAAGGCGGTTTAAATTTAAATATACGGCCAATTCTCTAAATGTGCTTTCAGAAATATTGTGGAGAGTGACAACGGTAGTTTAATTAGAATGTCTATCGTGAATAATTTATTAGATATAAGTACTACTATAGTAACGAGAGGCTCCTCCGTTGTTTTATTATTATTATTTTTTTAATTTAATTTCATAATGCATTTTTTAAATAGCGCACGATAAATCTCGCTATAATTATATGAAATTAACAAGTTTAACTGTATCGTGTGTGTCGTTATCGATTTCAAATATCCGATTTCTTTTAAAACTTATTAGGTGCACGGAGGTTCGATTTGACATTAATAAATTTATAACTCATATTCACGTAATTTTTTTTTTCTAAACCTTAAGCACAATTTTATCCATCTAATTAACCACCCTGGGAAAAAAAAAAACATAATAAAAATATTCTTAAAATTATACCCGTTTGCTTTTATCGATCGCATTAATAATCATACATTAAATCGTCGTTAAAAATGAAACTCAAAATCTTTTGATAAGCAATAATTTGTTTTAAGCGAAGATTAACTACCACGTATTACTAACAAAAAAAGATTCTGAACGAAGTTCGGTTATACATTTTTTGATTTTAAAATTATTACACTCTGCTACTTCTTTTTTTAATCGTTAAGGACAACTGAAATAATAAACCCACTATTCAATTTTCAAGATTTTTTTTTAGTTGAACAATTATATAGCATACCTACCAAATAAAGACTACAAAAAATAAAAAAATTATCTAATACCTCAAAAATTTTCAAAATATTTTTAAAAATTTAAAACGTCTGTAAAACCCAAATGTTAGAATTTTGTCAGAATTTCAAGTTTATCCTAATTAAAACAAAAAAATAAAATTGATTTAATTAAACCACCATTTGTATAAACTTTCCCATTCTTTTTACGTTTTTTTCGGTTTTCCTTAATTAGTATGAAACTACACAATAAAAATCAAAAAATGGTGTTTTTACTCACCAACTGGATTAAAAGAGTATCGTTTTTCTATTGAAGCAATACTCCGGGTAGTAAACGTGGGCCGCCAAAATTCAAAAAACAAACTACTGCTTTTATGCGTTAACGAGATCCGAAATGCAACAAAAAGATTTTTTTTTCAGTTTTCGATTAGATCAATTTTTTCTGTTCGAAAAATTGTTTAGAGACTAGACAAGAATACACGCATCACAGTAAAACCAATAGATCCAACTCTAAATCTAAAATATTGGATACGCCAGTTAAAGAAGAGTGCGGCTGTAACGTGCTCGTATCACTGTGCTATGCTCGTGTAAAATGTATTATCTCTTGAAATTTTCCTTTTTAATAAATAAAGAAATGTCGAATTTTCATTTAAAATATTACCCGTTGTATATTTTTCTTCCTAAGTTCATCACTGACGTTAGTTTTACGGCTTCCGGCACTATTCCCTCCATTCTCTCGGTGAACTGGTCAATCGTTTCAGGTCCGCTGAGCTCATTAATCCGAAAACAAAACGACTCTTTTGACGAGTGTTGTTTGGGGGAAAGGAGGGGCGTTCTCTGCCTCTCTTGTTTTCAATTTTTCTTTCAATTATTTTGTGGTATACCTCACGGACGATTGTCTCAAGTAATGTGTTCAATATCGTCTCCATCGCATTATCCTTTATTTGATTGGTTTTAACATTTTTCTGGATTCACTTACATTTAATTACAACTGCGTTATCGTTGGTTTTTAATTCAGATAGAAAAATCCACGGATGCGAAAACCCGGAAGATGAAAATCCGCGAAAATTCCGATACGTCGAAATGCGTAAAAAAAAAAAACGGGACGGCCGGCCAACGCGCGTGCGCGTTTAAAATTTTTCGCCCGGTCCGGATTCGTACGATAACAAGGATCCCCCGGAGTTCGGCGGAATCCCAGACTTCTGTGAAACGCCGATGCGCGCAGCTATCCGGATGTTATTTACGACTCGCGGGGTTTTCGCGGGCTTCGCCGAAATATAATATTATTCTCGGCGAAATCTTAATATCATTCGCGTATTATCATACGTGTAGTACAATAACACGGCCGCGCGTAAAACCCGCAAGACCCCCGCGGTAGCGTATTGTTGTACGCGTACCCGGTGCAGCGGGATCCGGGAACGGGCGAGTTTTCTCCGTTCACGCTCCGGCGGCCGTGCGTTTGTTCGGCGGAGAGGAAACGCTCGGGGCGGCCGCGGGTTATAATAATAATAATAATAATAATAATAATATAATATTATTTCCCTCGCAGAAATCCCGCGAGAACATTATCGCCCGCGCCTCCGCCGCCGCCGCCGCACACGGTGCGTACAGGGTGTTACGCGAAGACAATATTATTGTACGTCTATTATTAGTGTACAGACGTACGCGCGGTGTTTCCGGGGGAATAACGAACGCGTTCGAAATGCCGGGGTTATTCTTTTTACGGCCGCGAATATTCGCGTTTTGATCACGGTCGTTAAACGTCCGGGTTTCTTAAACTAACGAAAAAACGAAACGAATTATAAAAGAATCCTACATTAAAGACTGAAATATCTTATCGTTGTTATTTCTGGTAACGCTCGGGGAACACGCGTCTTAAATCTAATTATTCGCATTGACGACGGATCAATGACTATGACGATTGGCGATACATTTGTTTTTTATATCGGGTTTCGTACGATCTAGTGTAACGGCAACGTTCGGCCCGTTACTGCGTTCGCGCAGTTTTGTTATAACGAAAAGTTTTAAAACTTGAAAAGGAGCTACCGGTTTTCCGTTTACATCGTATTAAAATAAAACAAATTTTAAAAAGTGACTAGATTTTATTGTTAATAGCTAGATATTTTCTTCGAGTGCCGACGCTTCTAGAGGGTGATTTGATGTATATATATATAAGAAACGAATAACCATTTGTAATGAAAATAATTCTGAGCGGGTTTCAATTACACATACAAGGTCTGACCAATAAGTAATGAGACTGTTTTATTTTGCCACGCTTGTGGTAACACTGTGAATCTGAAACTTCGTTCGGTTAATTTCTCATCCCTCCTCTATCGATACATGCGCTCGCGATTTTCGTACAATAATTAGTTTTCCAGTTGTGTTATGTTTTCGACAACGTGTTTGTAAGGCGTGTCACAAATATGGAACAACGTAATATAAATTTTGCGTTAAACTCGGCGATTCGGTTATGGAAACGTACGATAAATTAATGAAAGTGTTCGGTGACGAAGCCCTGAGTCGTGCTCAGGTGTTTCGATGGCATACAAATTTTAAAAATGGTCGTGAAAGCGTCGGGGATGAACCGCGAAGTGGGAGACCGGTTGAAGCTCGAACTGACAACAATGTTCAGCGTGTGCGCGCTCTCGTGCATCAAGATCGGCGTTTAACCGTTCGAATGTTGGCTGATGAACTTAATTTGAAACGAGAAACCGTCAGAAAAATTTTAACTGATGATTTTTCCATGAAAAAGCTGTGTGCAAAGATGGTACCTTCATCATGACAATGCTCCATGCCATCGTGCCTTCGGTGTGTCGCGATTTTTGACCTCTATGAACATCGCAGTGTTGCCACAAGCGCCCTATTCGCCGGATATGTCACCCTGCGAATTTTGTTCCCTCAAACAAAATTGGCCGTGAAAGGAACGCATTTTGAGTCCATAACTGACATCCAGAACGCCGTGACGAGGATACTTCAGGACATTCCAGTCGAAGCCTTCCAGAAATGTTATAAGAGCTGGAAAAAAAGTTGGAACCAGTGTATAGGGGTGGGAGGGAAGTACTTTAAAGGGGATCACATCGATGTATCTTAATATTTAAATATACGTATTTTATTGAATTAGTCTCATTACTTATTGGTTAGACCTCGTATTTTAAGTGACCGCACTATTTACGATTTTTGTCAACATTTGATATTAAAATTCTTATTAAAATAAAAATATTACAATAAACTCAGTTTTTGTCTTATTGGCCACTAAGTACAACTTATAATGAGCCCACTGTTAAATTTTAAACCATTACTGTTTGGGCTAACAATTTTATTCGCATAGTACCTATACCGAATAAAAGTTACGTAAAAACACGCAAAATTAAAATTTCTGTAACTCAAAATTAGTTCTTGAAAATTTCACCACGACTAAAAATGGCAAATGTAAATTTTCTGTCTAAATGTCAAGTATCTAAGAACATTTTGAAATGAATCACAACAAAATTGAAAATAAAAACAAATTTTATTTTCATAAATTTTCCTGTTTTTCCAATATAGTTGGAAAATCTCAAATATCTTATAAAAGTGTTATCCGGTAAAATTTCCATTCAGAAAACGCGCTACACTTGTAAATAGGAGCGAGATTTCTGGTTTAAAAAAAAAAAAAAGGACGAACAAACTTCGCATGTGGGTGCAGCCACTGTAGTAGGTGTGAAGTTAGGAAGGTAGGATACAAACGGGTATTTAATGTATGTATGTATGTATGTATGGAACGATAAACCATTGCTAACGAAAAAACTGTTGATCGTGATGCTTATGTTTTTTTTCCCATTTGTTGAGAAAACAAAGTCAACAGTATAATATATTTCATATTATGGTAAAATAATTACAACAATGTGCGTTTCCGTGACGCCAATGATTGTTTAAAAAAATATAAAATAATACAACCTTAATAATAACAAAACATAAATAAAAACGGTGGCCAATGACAACCTTATTATTATTCTTTCAATCATTTTTAATCTAAAGGTCGAGGTTTTCCTCATTATGTCTGGAATATTAATGACGATTCCAAAAACCTCTCTAAAATACCACTCAAAGAACATTTCCTTTTGGAAGAAGTGCTATACTTGATAATCGGAGTATGCTTTCTGGTAATAAAAAATATTCACATTAAACAAAAAACAATAAAATAAAAAAATAAACATAATTTTAACACCAATACAGTCCTCGTTCCGCTCGGAATCCAAAACAAACCACGTTTCACTCGGGATCTGAAAATAGGATCTAATTCGATCGTACCGTTATTATCGTCACCGCGTAGTCTCGGCGGTAGAAAACGTCCTCGCGGGGCCACCCTGTATAATACGCGCGCAGCGATAACGCGCGCGAGCGACGAGGTGGCGGCGGCGGCGGTCGCGCGTAATATTTCACCGTCTTCGCGGCGGGCATAAAATCTCGCGCCGGCGACGGGCGGACACGGGCGGGATCCGTTCCGTTCGCGCCGAACGACCTGAGAAAATAGCTATTTCCGCGCCGCGGCTCGCAAATGGGATTCGCCGTCGTTGTCGGCGGGCGCGCGCGCGCGCGCGCGTGTGCCGCGCGAGAAATCGCGGCGGCAGCTACGCGCGATGCGATATTCAAAATGGCGGCCGGAGCGATACACGTACGCCGCCGCCGATATTTCTCAAGAGCTCCGGGAGAGCAATCGAATGTATTATTATTATTATTATTATTATTATTATTATTATTGTTATTATTTTGATCGTCATCGTCTCGTTGAAACGATCGCGTGCGCGTTTGCGCGTGTGGCCGTCTGTTTGCGTGCCGTAACAGCGCGAAACACGCGAGTCCGCGGTGCGCGGCGACGACGAAGACGACGGACGGCGACTGTACGGGGCTCGTATAAATCATCGCGGCCCCGAAGACGCGGGCGCGGGCGCGCGCGCGCAATATAATCGTAATTATTATTATTCATAAGCCGCCGCCGCCGCCGCCGCCGTAATAATAATAATAATATGTACGTGACAGAGATTTATTATATCGTTTCCCGCCGCCGTATACCGAATCCGCAACGATATTTCGTCGTCGTCTTCGCGTTTCGACGTTATAATAATGGTAACGGTACATTTTCACCCGCGTCTATAGGTATAAATCCGGGCGGCCCCGCGTCTTCGCGCCGAACGGATAGTAATATTATTATTGCGTTATTATATCGCGCGCGCCGCCGCCGCCGCCCGTGTATACATAATATAATATCCGATCGGACCGAATAAAACCGACAGCCCCGCGGCGACGTGATACATTGCCGAAAATCCGTCTCGCGTTATTATAAATTGTTATTATCTCGTCGGCGCGGTGCGGCGGCGGGCGTGTATTGGAGTGCGGGACCGTTAGCGGTGGCCGACTCGCCGGTCGCGTCCCCCGGACGAATGCCGCGGAAAACCCGTAACCCGAAACCCCGCGCGACGCGTCGTTATAACGAAATCACAGTCTGGGAGGGACGGGCGGGTGCCGGGAACGAAAACGAAAACTCCGAGAAAACCTTTTCTTATACGCCGCGGACCTTTTGATGTTTTTCGGTTTATTCCAAGCCGTTCGGGCCCGTTACCGCTTCCGCGTTTCCCTGTGCGCGTACGCGACGCCAACGGGGACACGTACCCCCTGGATTTTCAAAAAAAAAAAAAAAACGATTACCCTCCTTGAAAAATTTCCCGCGGTTATAAAGTATACAACTCAAGTATAGGCGTTCGTACGAAACCGTTCACGGCACAGGTAACCAATGGCTGCGGTACTACGCACGCGCGGCGTAATGCGATTATAATAATGTACAAGACAAGGACGGGGGATATGCGAGCGCGGTTATCGTGATACGCTGACAGACGGGTAATCGGGCGGGTACTCGCGTAATACGTACAATACCGTCTCTCGTAAAAGTGGAAATTCTATTATCCGGCGAGTCGGTTATTTCCGACTTTCAGCCCCCGGAGACGTTTACAAAACCGTCGCGGATCGTCTATCTCGTCCGCAACAACGTCGCGCGCGATATAATCGAGAATGACGCCGGAATATCGGTGACGTACGTACGGTATAACGTTCGCGTGGGTATCGTATGACGCACACGCGTCGCCCCGTCGAGTACAACGTTCCGTAAGAATATTACGGGCGTTATCAATTCGCGCGCGCCCGCACAACTCCAGGCCGCGCGCTGGGCTGCGCTGCGTAACATTATAAACACGCGTTTCCGCGGGTGTGTATCGTAACACAATGCGGTATTACGTGTACGGGTAATCAACGCGATATTAACGCGCTATTAGTCCGGTCGGTAATGCGTATCACGTCTTACGCCGAGTCAATATTGTACGGGCAACGTCGAGTGTCTGGTTACCGTACGGCCGAAATCGGTGGCGGACCCGGGAGCGCGTTAACGTTCCCAGTCGCCGCTCGAAACGAACCGCGGGCCATACTCGTTTTATGCGTTACGTTAAGTGTGTGGGGTTCGGCTAGAGCAGCGCAATCGACGTGTGCGGGTGTACGACGGTGTTTAGACGGACAGACGGATAAACGGATGTGGGAATTGATCTGACTGTCGGTCTTTCAAATCCCACGACGATCGTATAAGACCGAACCGTAACGGTTTTCTGCCCTAAACTAAACGCGTCGTGAATTCTCGTCGACCGGGCCCTAACGGGTTTACACTAGCGTCCTTGGAACGTCATCGGGTTCGGGCCAACGGGCATATTAAGTTTTCCGTTTCCGCTCTGCTTCATCTAAACCGGCGGCGGCTTTTCATTGACTGTGTAGCTTGTAGGTTTTAGGTCAGAACGCCTAGGACACTATAACTTACTTGAAACAATTTCAAGACCTAGAACTGAAATACACTCAACATAGTACAATGTCCATTATTGTTATTATTGAAATCTGCATGTGTATGATATCATATAAATTCGTTATGCACGACCAAAAGGCTAAACAGAGAATTTACCATAATTTACTTTTGCGGTAGATTTTAAGTAGGCAACAACGATCGGAAAATATTTAGCCCACTATTCTTGAAACTAATGCGCTCAAAAAGCCCAACATTTATTTTAGTTAAATTACCTTTTTTTGTTAATAGCGGTTTCACAAAAATATTCTATTTCGAAAAAAGCGCGGGGCCTTTGGGCATTTAGACGACCTTCATATTCGTCATCGGGTTCATTTAACGTTGTCAGAACGTTAAAATGTTAATAATAACATATTTTCGTTAAAGGTCCTCTGTATCAGTGTGTGTCTTCTCTATTTGTATCACGATTACAACTATCTGGTCGAGTCGAATTTAGGGCGAAAGGGAACGAACTGTTATATATTTTATAAAGAATAAATATTTAATAAATAATAATAAAATATACAAATACAAATATTAAAAATTTAAAAATCACCCGGTCCAGGCATAGTAAATTGAACTATTCGTCTTTAATGGGTTTTGCGAGAATAGATTTTCTGATATTCGAAAAATATACCTAACTAAAACTACCTACAGAATAGTAGGATCGATATTTAATGCGATTTACGAGTGAAAATAAGCCTGATAATATATTGATGTTCTTGTAAAAAATAAGCATCATTAAATTTATAAATAGTGATTTATATATTATTATGTTTTAAAAATCAAGATTTTTTTTACTTATATAATTTGCGTACTTTTTTAAATGATTTATACAATAAAATATTTTAAAGAAACTAATTAATAATAAAAGGTAAGTAGGTATATTATTGTAAAATATTTCAAACTCCTTGTAATTTGGCTTTTATAGTTAAAATGGCACGCCTATTGATCATAAAAATGTGAAGTGGTACTTGGTGAAGAGGTACTCGGTGATAAAAACGTAGGTTGAAAAACCCGTTGGTTTAAGAGATTACTCAAATGTAAACTAAACCTGACAACCTTCAACTTCGCTTATTTCAAAATCGAATACGATCATTTTTTTTCCGACAGTTTCGTTAAGCGTATTTTAATTACTCAAGACCACATGGCAGGCCCAAGCATAAGAAGTGAGGGTTGGCGGGTCAAACCTCGCCCGTTGCATTTGTTTAAAATCTAAATCATTACAAGAAAGTATTAGTTTTATCGAATAAAAGGAGGTTTACTTGCGCAGGGCCCCTGAAGTATGTGTTGTCGTTAACTATAAATTTATATTTTTGATTTTCAGTTTTACTAATAATAGGTTAGGTTAGGTTTCCCCGTCCCCGGTCTCCCCCCATAAAGAAATTCTGCGTTTACGAGTTTTCCACACAATACATATTCGAATAATATAATTTATATCATTATATTATATACTTTAATCGGATTCGGTGTACCTATAATAGATTCAATTGAATGAGGGGCGGTCAAATATCCCCCACATTACATCGTTTTTCTTTTACATATTCACAACTTTTTTAAGAAATTATTGTCCGCGTTTGATAATTTGACCGGTAACGTAACGGTACAATAATGTATCGCGTTCATAACGTTGGGGTATCTGTTCGATTTTTTTTTTTTGGTCGCCGAACGATTTTTCGTTTTAACCGCGTCGAGGGTGTCGATTATACAACCGTTATAATAATGCGCAGGTATACGCGCTCGGTCGCGGCGACACGGAGTGCGGTGCGTTCGTCCCGCGACGGATAGCGAAACACTATTAGGATATACGGGAAATAATTACGTCTATTACTCTTCCGAATAATTCGATAAACCGATCGGTATCAATCAATATTATCCATAGACATTATAATTGCGCCCTCGTCAAATTATTTACCTCGGCGTTGAAATCGTCCGGCAACGTGTTTCTATTACGTAGAATTTTCCGAATTGAACATGTTGCTGTACATAAATGTATTTACGGCGCGGATTGAAAAAGCAACATTTTTGGAACACGGTAAGGCGTTAAGGAAATTGATAGGTCACTGTAAATTGGGGACGTCTTTTCACGGGATGCAAAACTTATATTGAAAATTGAAATCCGCTCGCGTTGCACATCGAGCACGAAATCGATAATTTCCATACTTAACCGTATTTCTCAACCATCATAATATATTCTAATTATTTATTACACGCTATAATAGACGGTATAGTCAAATTCGAAAACGTACTTCAAATTAATTTGAATATTGATTACTCGTGTTTATTTGATATTAAACTCGAACACTCAAAAATTACCTACTTACTAAGGTTATTATCAGAACAAACAATACATCGTGTATAACACGATAAACATAATAAGTTCAAATAAAACCATGTAGGCGTTATAGTAACGATTCAACAATACCTGTATGTGTATGAAATAAGCATAATTGAATCACGAGTAAGTAGGAGGTATCCATGTTGCGGAATTCAAACAATAAAAAAAAAACTCAACAGTATTATAAAATGCATACATATGTAAACGTGTATTTCGGTACATTAATAAAAATCGTCTGCTCTTCGATTTAGCGAATTATGTATCCGGTAGTCGGTACGCATAATGCCAATATTATATTATTTATAACGGTGGCGTTTATGTGTACCGATACCGTTAAAATTACAAACGACGGCAAAACGTTTTTTGTAAAATTACAAAACGAACGTTTTAGAATATAAATTATACGAATTTAACCGTATCCACACGTTTCAGTCGTACTAAAAAATAATAAAAAATCACGGGATACATTTGCATACGCTTGCATCGCGCAAATGACGTCCCTGCTGTAAATGCAACAGTGCAGTGATCTCAAAATAATACGGTATTGTAGTGCAATGAATTTAAATAGCCTTTGGTCCGCTACAATAATGCGGTGTATTAACTCGAAAAAAATTAAATTTGTCGGTCGTGGGATTATTTTATTACTATTCGTTTTTTTTTCGTTGAATTGTACTGTTTATAGTGTTTAGACAGGACGCAACACTATTGTATTTATAAACAACATAAAGTCAAAACGTTGTGACGAGAGATGAAAATACTTTTTTTTGCTTTACGACCGATATTACACGCTTCGCTTTGTCCCGCAGTGGAAAGATTAGCCGGTGAAAACATCACAGACCGTTACCGTTGCCTGGGACGTACCGCCGCGTAGACGTTCTTTCCACACACCCCGTACATGTATGCATATTTTTTTTTTTTTGAATGCACTCAACAAACACAGCGACTTCGCCGCAGCCCGCGGGATTTTTAGGAATTACCGAGGACGGGAGCGCGCAAATACAACTGGCGCGAGATGTCGAGAGCGAAATCGCCCAAAGGCTATAACGGCGATAAACGGCCAAGAACGCGAAGAACTGAAGATCGTCTCCGTACCGGAGCTGTCGGACGGTCGACGGAAAATTACGAAGAAACCGAGACTGGCAAGAGCGGACGACGGTGCCGGATAATTTTTGAGTCATTGGGGGCCCACACGCTCCTACGCACTCCGTCCTCGGCAAGACGTCCTCGAATCGAGACGCGGGATTACGAACACGCGCGGCATTAGCAGCGATCGCGTATCGCCGACAACGGCTGACGCCGGGTTCGGCGCCACCCGTGTCGGCAGCAGTCGACTGTGTACGGCGTCTCGTTTATTTTTCTTGCCGTCCGATCGTCCGCCGCCGGTACGCGTGAAATCTCCGTAACCCGTTTCGCGTCTTTCGGGTCGGCGACAACAGCGTGACGTTCCGCGCGCGTGTGTATCGGAAACCAGTATCCGTCATCCCCCGTTAGCCGCAACGTACGGATGGGGGGGGGGGGGGTGGGGGGAAATTGAAAATAAAATTCGGTAATAAGCCGGACTCGGACCGTGTGAAACCGCCGCCGCAAGACGAACGGTCCGCCGGCGCCGTGCCGGTCGAACAGGTTTGATGGGTCGGCGAAATTCGGCGGAACAAACAAAACGAAAACGGAAAATAACTAATAGTAACAATATGTTATGGGCGCGGAACGACAACGCGTGATATTAAAATGGTTATTATCGGCGGCGGCGGCGGCGGCGGCGAGGGGCGCGCAAAACCTGATCGCCCGGCGATTCTCGATACGTCGCGGCGCGGGACGGGTCCGAGGAGACATTACAATGCGCAAATCTACACGCACACGCACACGCACACACGCACACAAACACGTACTGTATTATCATAATCGTTATTATTATTGTTATTATTGTCATGTGGGAAATGGGAATCCATCCGCGCGCGCGGACGTTGGCGTTTTTATTATTGTGTTTTTGTCCGGGATATCCCGTAACGGGTTGCCCGCGTTTTTTCGAGGGGTTTTACGCGCGCCCGCGTCATACCCGATATGGTAATAATCGTTTCTCGCACGCCTTTGCCTTGGGTGTTTAAAGGCGCGTGTGTGAAAGAGACATAAAAAAAAAAAAACGTTTTATTAATAATTCCCATCGACGCCGCGGGCAGTGTCCGCGACCCGTGTATCGTATCGCCATTTAGTCCCGGGGAACAACGGCCCGGAGTCGATCGCGTGACACACACAGTTTTCGAGGTGCGCGCCGCGGGAAATTAAATTTCGAAAACACGTTTTTTTTTTTTTTTCTGCGAAGATGCACCGACATAGTGTGCACACTATATTGGGCGGATCGAAAACAAAAAACGTTTTTCGCGAGCGTATTTTCAAAAGAAAAAAAATTCCAGTTCGCGAACGGTTTTTATAGGTGCGTGCGTGTATTTTTTTTTGTTTCTGTACAGTTTAATTCGAACTATCGCCGAGCAAAAGAAAAAAAAAAATCGCGTAAATCAATGCTGCAGATAGTATTAAAGTTACACCTGTACAATTAAAATTATTTTAATTTGTTTAAAAAAAAAAAAAAAAATGGTGGGGGGTCGATCCACCCTAACGAGTATATACACTGCACACGCTAAATTTGAAAATACCTACACTTGTGTTATTTAGACCGAGAAATAAAGAGAGAAAAAAGGCTGTAGGAAAGAAGTTGGGAAGATAGAACGGTAATCTAATTTGTACGCAACAATTAACCATAGTCAAGGGAAAACGATTCTGACCGGAGTTCGGACTTGTACGTGTTTTAAAAGTCCGTAATATTTACGATTTGAAAATAACACATTTCGTACGTTTTCCCATTAATTATGAAAACTCCTGTGAAAAATCAAAACAGAACCTCATTGTTGTACCACCCCAGTCGGATTTCCTTTCAGAAAAACTGCTACGCTTGATATTCCATTATTACGTCCGCTGCGCACGGGGAAAGAGGATACATGACCCCGCCGTCTTTTTCGTACATTCATGTATGATATTATAGTCGACCGTTTAACATGAAAGGGTACAAATATAAATATTATAAGTCTCTCCGATTTTTTTTTTTCTTTAGGATGAACGACCTGTATGGATACCGGGAGATAATACGCGAAAGAGTACACTCACGTAATCCGCGCGCAATTATTATAGAGCTAACGATGACGACGATATGCAAAACCATCACTGCGCGTATATTATCCAGGGATGGAAAATCAATGGTACGTGAACGGATTTGAAAGGCGCGCGAAAAATTCAAACATCTATATTATATTTTTATTTTCAATAAAAATAACAACGTCACGATTCCACACGTGTTTTTTTTTTTTTTTTATCGAAATACCTATAATCTATGTACATACATATGTATGTATGTATAATATTTTAGATTTGGAGCGTAGCGGAGAAGGATCTACGAGTTTTTTTTTTTTGTGCCTGTAAGCAACTTTTCTACCAGACAATTTGCTCCGAAGCGTCAGGTGTACAGCACCTTTTCTAAAACGTAATTTTATCTTGGTCGGTGCATTTTTTTGGTCGATTATTGATTTTTGAAGGGGCATTTCGAAATAATCTGGAAAAACCCGAAAGCAAACTCTGGGGAAAACGGTAAATATTTACGGAGCGCCGCAAAGGTTACGCTGTTATCGTTGTTTTTAATTTTTGCAACTCATATTGCTTTGGCCTTCTACCGGAAATATTGATCTGATTAAAAAATGACAGGAGATCGAATTTGTTACTTTTATTATAGATAAGCCACCTATATTAGAGAAAGTGTTTTTTTTTTTTTTTTTTTTAAATATAAAATATTTTTCATAATAATCGAGAAAAACCAAAAAAGATAAAAAATACGATTTTTTTTCAAATTACGGCGCAACGGTTTCGTTATTTCAAATTTTTGACGGCTTATGTTTTCTACGAAAAATATTGCTTCAATAAAAAACACGACAATAGACCTTTTTTTTTTGTATTTTTAGTCCCGAGGAAGTAATTAGGTTTTGATTTTTTTTTTTTGTAGTTTTTTTTTAATAACTGAGCAAAACCGAAATAACCGAAATAATCATTGTGCACACAATGAAATAAAGAAAAATAATTTTAATAATACCTTAAATGTTTAAACCGATTTTAAAAATATTATCTTCTATCAATACATTTTAGATAATAAATAATAACCAAACAATTTATATTTCTTAACATATCTCTGTCCAATAATAACTAATTTCAAATAATCTCTCCGATTATAATAAATAATTTCTATATTCTATGTAAAACGACCAATTTGTATAATTTTTTTTTTTTTTTTCTATGCATTCCTTCATTTAATTTTTTACATTCAGTCGCGTTTTACATTTTGAATGTGATATACCTGATGATTAATTTTTCATTCGAAACCGGTCGTGTAAATCACTCATCATAATACTCCGGGCGACGCATTGATTCATTTATTTATTTTATTTTATACATATATTTTTTATTTATATATTTATTTACTTTATTTATAGTAATTACTCTATGGTTACGCATCGTGTTTTCGCTATAAACTGTTATTTGTTTCTGTTAACAGTTTAAACAATTCGTTCGTCATTTTCGTTGCTTGTACTTATTTTAATTGATATTACAGACATTTTGTTTTGTTTCATTTACCTACGCGGTGAATACGATTGATAATAATTAGTCCACTACGAAGTCAGTGTAACACCTGATGGTAAGTAATTAATTAACGGTAAGAAGTTGCTAGCGTTTTTTTTTCCAAGTTCGAAATTATTAAAAATGTTTTCTAACGAATCCTAAATGTAGTGTACAGGAAAGACTCACGCGCAAATATCCGCGTATTGAACGTACCGTTGTATAACGCAACAGAACCAAAGAACTGCATGGTTAATAAAATTATTGAAGACTCGGTTAAAAAAAAGACAAAAAGAATGAATTCGTCCCAAATGATCACGATTATTTCAAACAATAGTGTAGGTGTATTGAATCCTTAATGTATTTTTGTTTCTTAAAACATCGAGATACGACTTTTTTTATATACGTATATTTCTATAGTGATTTTCAACTTGTTTGTAATAGTTTGTGAAATGCTCATGGCAATGGATGTAAATAAAATGTGCTCCCGTTTTGATTTTACGATTTTTCCATTATGCGAACGCGGAAAAACGATCAAACACGGTCACGGCTTCCACGTAGGGCGTACCGGAAAATTATAAAAATATAAAAATAAACGTTTCGATGTTTGGATTTATCCGCGCCGCAAAAATATTAACACCGTGCGATTTTCACCGAAATCGTTAAGCTAATAAAAATACCGAATCGTTATAATAGCGCCGTTTTTCGGGGAAGGGGGTGGGGAAGGCAAATAATTGTTTGCGACCGGGCCCGCAAAACGTATTGGCGGCACTGGAGGGGTTTTCGGCGGACGGAAAGGCGGTAGGGACGATGACGGAAAGAATACGACGACGGTAAGTGCTTTTCGGAAAACCTCGCGTAGCATCAGGTACGTGTATATATATATACGTATAAGTATAATACGTTCCGTTTGCCGTTTCTGTACGTATATATGTACAAACACGTGTACGGCGGCGGCGGCCTAAAAACATCAATAACCCCTGGCGGCGTCGGCGACCGGGGAGAGGTGTGGCCCGGGCGTTCCCGTCCGGCCAATGGCGGCGCGCCCGTCGGCCGGGTCGATGAAGCTGCCGGTCCCGTCGCGGTCTTGGCGTCGTCGGCGGAACCGGCGGTGGTGGATGGGTGGGTGGGTGGGGGGGGGGGGGGGGGGGGGGGGGGGGGCGACGACGGGACGGGACGGGCGAGCTCCGGTGGTGTTCGCATCGTCTTAGATCCGGCACCGCCGCCGCCGTCGTTTTTTGCTCGGCAAAAATATATCGTCGGTTTTCCCGTGCAGGGCGAAACCGACCCGCCGCCGTCGACTCCGTAACGCACACCGCAGTCACCGCCGCCGCCACCGCTGCCGCGAGGCGCGCGCGTCTTCTTTCTCAGTTCCGCGGTCGGCCGACGGGTGGCGCGGCGGTGAGGGAGGGAGGGAGGCCAGGCGACCGGGGCGTCGCGGATGAATAATGGAAAACGCAAGAAAACCGACCTCGCGGCAGCTGTGGCCCGTAAGTAATTTTTGCTCCGAGATTAATGACGACGGCGGTGCCGCGTTATATTCTTACGCGCCCGGGTGTAATATTATTATAATAAATTCGGTCCGAACCCCTCCGTGCGTACAGTGAGAGCGCGCGTTTTCCGACACGGGCGGCTCGGCGGCGGCGGCGGCGGAGGGTTGTGAAAAGGGGAGAGGAGAGGGAAAATCTTACACTATACGATATTGTACAAGACACGCGGCCGAGATGATTTATCGGATTTCTCGGCAAAATATTGTATAGAATATTATTATAATATGCGTTGCATGTATATATATAAAACTCCTTCCTTCCGACGACAACAATACGGCCCTCCCCTCTGCGAATCGTTATTATTATCGTTAAGGGTTTTGCGCGGATCGGAGCAAAAAATAGCTCTGCCCTCCCCTCCGCCTCCTGCTCCCGCGGCTGTGGACTTTGCGCGGCGCTGTGCACCGAGAGGAGTTTTGTTTAATAGCGTTAAGTTTTGCGCGTAAGAAACGCAAGTATATACGTAATATACTATACACGATAATTATTATTACTATTATCGTAAACCCCGTTTTCGGACGACGGGAAAAAAAAATAACATCACGGAAGTTGAATCTTACGACTTATGGGAATCGGAACGAAAATAAAAAAAAGAGACGAAAAACTACGACGTACGGTTATCGCGCGAAACTCGGGAGCTTTTTTTTTGCCATCGCATTTTACACGCGCATATTGTCCACGGGTCGGATTTGTTTCTTCTGTAGATTCGGAGCGTCGCGGGGAACGTATTGGATTAACAATGACGTATTTTTTTTTATTTTTTTTTTGTTATTATTCCGTGAACAACTTGTGAACGCAATAAGTGTATAGTACATTTTCGAAAAGGAAATTTCATCTAATTAGTAATCTGGTCGTCTAGTCATTTTTTTGATTTTCTAATGTCATTGGGAAACAAGGTAGGGTAAACGGGAAATCCCGAACGGACGACGGTCCAAATCGTTTTTTGTTTTGCGTTGCATAAAAATATAAATTAAGTTCTCCTTTATTATCTACCCGTTTCCCAACTACTCGCCCATAAAAGTGGCCTAACCGTCGTGCGGTGTGCGTCCGTATTTTTTCCGGCGAACACTTCGTGTAAAATTGGTCCTCCCCCCCCTCCCCGTCATTACGTTATCTTTAGTCTCGGGCGAATAGGGTTTAAGTTTTAAAAAGGAATGCTTTTTTGCAATTTATACAGAAAAAAAAAATCGAAAATAAAGAAACAGAATTCCATTGTACAAAAATTATTCTTCTTCACTGAATAGTTTTCAAATTTTACCCGTGTTCCCCGTTACAAAAAAAACCCATCACGAAAATAGAATATTATATTTTTCTAAAAGTGTTAATAATATCCGTAACACCGTGTGTAATGGTCCTATTCACAATATTTTCAAAATACCATTAGCGGACTGCACCGTGTACGAGCTACGAACGGTTCAGAACTCGGGATGGATAATTTTTGGATTCGTTTTTAGATGATAACCTTTCCCCACGCCTCCTGTCTAAATTGCAAACGGTTATAACTCATAAACGACGTATCGCGCTAATAGTAATTTGAAAATATTGTAAACAGGATCATTAAACAATGAAAGGACGATAATTAAACTACGCTGCGTGGACTGAAAAAACCAAAATCGATTTTTACGCAGCATCTTTGTATGCGAATCGGAGGTGACCATTAGGATTCTGAAACGGGCCAGTTATAATTTTTAAAAATGACTCGCGGGCCGCAAGACAGTAAATCAATTCGAATTTTTTTTTTTTGCAATATTGTCCTGAAAAAAAAAAGTGTCTTGATTAGCGTATTTTTTTTTCCACTCCACGAATTTTTGCTACCTAATTATCCGTCAAACTGGTAATTCGCAGTCAAAGTCGCAAGAAATCGACAGATAAAATAAACCGGATAATAATAAATAAAAAGTAATGCGCGTATTCTATTTTATTTATTCTTTAAAAGTGTTAAATGTGTGATTTTGTAACGTACAATTCGGTCTTAGACTTTTTAGTACGGGCCGCGCCACATTCGTTAAAGGGCCGCGTAGTGGGGATAATCGCAAGATTATGACGATAAACTTAATAAACTTACTCTGTATATTATATTCTTATGGTATCCTTCCGTTTTCAACACGATGCATCGGAATTTTGTTATTTTTATGCGATTATTTTCGTCTCCGTAAATTATTTCGAAACTAGCGACAGACGCCGAAAATTATGACGTAGAAAATCGCATAATAAATACTCGAATCTACTGACAACTATTAACTACGCAAATAAATATAATATTTTACTAAAAGAATCCGAGTACGATACACGCAGTCGTGTTGTAACGTTTTCATTTACTGTTTTATACTCGTCAAAAAAGTAGTTTTCCGGTACGCTGTGATGATTTATGCCGCGGCGCCTTTGCAACCTGTAAAATGATAATAAATTACGGCCCCGATATGACTCACGTTACATAAATAATCCACGGTTTGGTCGTGATATGTGTTTTTTACAACGATCTACCGAAATATATTTTGAATAAAACGAGCTGCAGTGCAATCTTTTTTGGCTTTTTCTATTTACCCGCAGTAGGTAATTTATTCCGTTTATCTATTAAAGTCTTGATAATTGAAAAATTTCCCGTGCAAACATTTCTCTTGGCAGATGTTTTTTTTTTTCTTGAAGAATATTATACAAAAATAATTTTAAACTTAATCTATTTATTTCCGACTTGATAAAAACGTTGGGAATTTTTAATAAATTATACGTATTATACACATTGACGATTATGTAACAAATAAACATTAAAATTCCATATATTACTGTACACAATTTGGTTTCGAGTTGCTTTATTTAATGAGACTATTTTACATTGTCATATAATAATATCAATAAATTTATAACGATATTTACTGTATAAATAATATTATATCATGGAACGTTGTCAAAAACAACAAATTTTGTCATCCGATATAATAAGTCATCCTAAAAAAAAAATTATAAAAAACAATCGGATATTCTTCGCACGCTGGGTGGGCCACTGTTTTAGGTGAAACATTTGAAAGGTATACGGTTTTTTACCTGTCCACCTTCTTAAACCACGGTAAGGCGCCACTGTTCCGCGCGATGAGCAGGCGCCCAGTTTTGTAGTCGAAAAATTTGGAAGATAGAAGGAAAATTGAATGTATATCTATACGCAATGATTAGCCGTTGTTAATGAAAAGCGATTCTGAGCCAAGTTCGGATGTACTGAAAGGCCGTAATATTTATGATTTGAACATAATACATTTCGTAAATTTTCCGGTTTTTTCTAGATTTTCTAATATATTGTGCCCACGCGATAATTTTGTTTTCAATTTTTTGATTCACCAAAAAGGTTGGTAGAACTGCAAAGAATGGTTTTTGTTTTTTTTCAATTCAATTTATAGAATTATTTAAGCTATATGTTTGCACTATTTTCAACAATTTTTCTCCTTCTCCTTATAGTCCTTAAATAAGTAGTAGCTTTTGATTTTCAAATGGCAACCCATCTACATTTTCAATACAAAATCGAAAAAAATATGTATTTTTCTAAAAATGTTGATATAAATAACACTAATATCGGATATACCATAATCTGCTAATGAGTAAATAAGTTAGAATAGTTTAGAATTTAGACTAGATGACTGAAGTGAGAAAAGGGCAATTTCATATAAATGTTTAAATGCTTTACCTGTCTAAATTTAAAACTATTCTCTGCAGGTTCAATTCATAAATGGTAAATCGAATATTAGTATTATAATAAATGTATCAGCTGGCAGTGAACTTGACATGACGGTACAATACTAAATTATACAACGGATGCACCTTCTGTTGAAAACTCTTTAGAAATGTGGGTTTTTGAGAAAAATTAAGAACACTTAATAAGGATATTATTAAATTTACGTTATGTTATAATTTATCATTATAAAGTTCATATTATTCACCGAAACATAGAAATTCGGTGAATCCTAAGGAACGATTCCAACGTCTTTCAGTCGTTCTATGTAAGATTAAAACAAGTCTAATTTTAAATGATTACCAGCACCAGTATACATATAATAATTCAAGTGCTCGACATGGAAATACAAATAAGGCAAAATAAAGTGAAAAGGAAATAAGTAGGAATCCAGTTTCAGATACAGTTTCAATATTTTAAGAAAACCGTTCTATTTTGGAGCCTAGTTTGAAAATATAAAATTGCTACCTATTTAAAAATCAAAAGTTTATGTATATGATTATGGTGTGTGGGAAATAAGTATAGAATGTTGAACATATTTTATGTACGATCATTTTACGATTCTAGATTTTATTCAATATTTCCATTAGATAATCGCTGGACCACGATAAAAAAAAAAAAAAATCACCTTGTATTTTCTTACTGTATTATTTATGTGCCCAATACTTTGACATTTCGTGAATATTCTTAATGAAACAGTTAACAAGAAAGGTACAATATTCCCACATTGTATTCAAAAGAAAAATGTACTATTTTTACCTTACTGTTTAATTATTTATTTATAATAATATATAACCAATTTAATGCAATGTGATATTTTAACAATTCAAAAGATTTCGATACACTATTATTTATAACTGTTTGGGTACATTCGGTCAAAAACCGTTAATTTTACGTTAACAAAAAGAAAACCGAAGGTTTATAAACACGAAAATAAATTTATACTTATTACCTATAATTGAAACAATGTGAAACTTCGTAATACTAATATTAAATTACATTTGAAAAATGTCAAATAAGGTGTGACGATTCGGTTGTTAAAAAATGATAGAATGTCGTTATATTGACCGAACGAACATCGACCGACGTCGAAATAGATGAACACTTCATATAATTATTGCCTATCAATCGAGAGGCGAGAGAGGTCGATGTCCACGATAAAATTTCAAATACGATTTATAATTAAAAAAAAAAAAAAAAAAAAAAGCGTACTCAAAATAACTCGAATAACAAACGGAGGAAAAATCGATGATTCGCGATACACGGGGAAACGCGAACCGCACTGCAATAAATCCGCGAACGGATTCGGCATCACGGATTCGCCGACAAACGACACTGCCACCGTTTGGATGTGCGGACGTCTCTTTGAACGTAATTTCGGCGCGATGTTCACGTAGTACAGTATTGTAATATTATGCGTGTTCAGATCGCCCTTTTTAAACGAGTTTACACCTATCACACACAGAAACGGTTTTTGTCCGGTTGCGGTGTGCTGGTCCTCCGCGCCGAACCCCTGCAGTTAGCCGACACGTCGTCGTTTCGGCTCTCAGGTGGGTGACCGCGACGTCGCAACCGACCGATACTTAACCGTGGTCAAAACGATGCGATTTCCCCTAAATATACCTACCCGGCTCTAATAATAATAATAATAATAATGATAAACGTGCATTATTAACCAATCGCCGCTGGCCGGTGCGACCGCGTGCGGTGGCACAAAGAAAACGGACACCACGTGTTGCTCGGGGACTCGTGTTAGGTTTAATAGACATATTATATTAGGTGTATACGAACATCGATATTGTAATATTATTACCAAAACGATCGGTTATGCGTTTTCGACGTTAGGCTTGTGCACAACTGTGACAAACGTTAGAAATAAACTGACGATATTACGAAATAATATTATTTAATGTGTACGTATTAGCAGCAGTATACAGTGATAAAATATTATAAATTGTCGTGCATCTTGGTTGGAACTAACCAGATACATTCTAACTAATGTCACACGAATTGAAGGAACCATTAATTATTAATACAAAATAATACAGAGTTATAACCGAGATTAGTGTTTTTTGATATTTCGTTACGAATGTAACATTCATAAAAAAACCTCGTGAGTTAACTGAAGAGCTTTTTTCATTAACTTCAATATACAAGGTTTCTGATTCACGATTTATAGAAATAAATAATTGAATAAGTTGTTGCAACAACAACATAAGCAACCAAAATTATTAAAAAAAAAAAACGAAATTTGAAAAATTTTAAGTTACGAGGTTTTGGCACGTAGCTGTTGATATACAATCGGAAAATATAATTTTAAAATTTTGTTCTAATCACGACGTTTGATATTATGGGCAACATGCTTTCGTCTCCTCCCCCCCCCCAAAAAAAACCCGACTTTTCCATTTCCGCACAAATACTATGTAAACTCTGTTGCGCCCAAATTAAAATACGCACTTCTCGATCTCGGGAAGCGTTTATCAAAATTGTTTATGTTCGATATTTGCCTATTCGTGTATCATTATTTCTTAGGTACCTATTTCTCAATATTTGAATAAGGTCATTTAGCATTACTTGGAAAGCTCCACGAGGAATAAACAAAAAATATAATGTTACAATACAAATATCAAGTTATTATGTTTCTAAACTACAACTACAAAAAAAAGCTTAACTGAAATGGTTTTCAATTAGAATTTAATTTATTACTCATTTCGATTGACATTTATCTGGTCTTACAAAAAATTCAAATTAAAAAAAAAAAAGGACGGACATATTTCGCACTTGGGTACAGCCACTGTTGTATGTGGGAAGTTGGAAAAGTAGGATACAGACGGAAATTTAATGTAGATCTGTAAGCAACGATAAACCGTTGCTAACGAAAAAACGATTCTAAGCCGAGTCCAGTTGTTACTTTATTAAAAATGTAATATATTTATTTATTTATTTTTTTATTAATTAATATGTTTAATAATATTATATGGTACGAATATATGTCATATTATGGTAAAATTATTACAATATGCGTTTCCACGACAACAATGATTGTATAAAAATAGATTCAAATAATAAACAATAACAAAAAATAAATAAAAACGATTGCCAATGACAACCTTATTTTTAATTTTTTAATCTTTTTTAACATTAAAAACCTGTTTTTCTTCATAATATATTAACGAGAATTCCAAAAAACCATCTCTTTGATGTACCATCCAGAGAACATTTCATTACAGAAAAGGTGCTATACTATAAATACACATTTTTATAAAATCAATACATTTTTCGCTAAACACAGAATCTAAAAAATATTTGGGTAATAAGTATTAAATGTAAATAATGTTGATAATTTGTTCACAAAATGTTGAACGCGAAACAGCAGCCGAAAACATGGCATTCAATTCGGACGAATAGAGGAAATCAATTAATCATATTATTTAGACGAAAAGAGAACGTGGTCAAAAAGACAATTTTATTACACTTAATTAAAATTTAAATCTAAATATACAAGGTGTCTCACAAAAATTATATCCATTGCAATATCTCGGAAAATATTAAATTTTTTTAGAATTTTTTTTTGAAAACTTACAAAACAAAATAGTTCTACAATGCTACTTTATTTTTTTCCGTTTTATTTTTGTAGTTGAAACGGCTACCTATTTATTGCTGGAGTAGCATTTGTATGGCGGTGGGCGCGCGTGGTTTAATGCTACACTACTCTCCCCCAGTCTAAACTTAAAAGTATCTCGTGAACGGTTTAAATTTAAAATTTTTGAACTATTTATTTCGTAAGTTTTCCAAAATTCTTAAAAAAAGTAAGTGTTTCCGAGATATTGCAATGAGTATATCTTCGTCGGACACCCCGTATAGATAGATATAATTATTATTAGAATAATGTTATAGAATGTCGATGACATGCGCACGTTTTTCGGCCCCTTCGATCATACACGCAATGTTTTACATTTTGTCAGAGATTTTCATGCTATTGGTAGGAGAAAGCGGTAGGGGCTAGTTGTGTTACGCGCATGGGCGTCCCCAGACATTTTTCTAGGGGAGGGGGCAAAATTAATTTAAAAAATAAATGAAAATTTTTTATACATTTTATTTATAGTAGGTATATTATTATATTTTTTCATTATTACAATTAGATATTATTATAATACATTAGTCTTTTTCATTAAATATAAATTTCAATCTCCGTGGACATTCTCTACCAAATTGTGTCAGTGCATTTTCAATACATTTTTCAGCTAATAATTTATTGCCGTGTTAGCACCAAAAAGTACGATAAGATAAAATAATCCGATTATTATTAATGATAGTTTTTATGGATAGCCGTGCGCTGACATATGATAAAATAATCCGATTATTATTAATGATAGTTTTTATGGATAGCCGTGCGCTGACATATAGAATAATCCGATTATTATTAATGATAGTTTTTATGGATAGCCGTGCGCTGACATATAGCAACACCGTGCGCTGACANAACGTTCTGCTGTACAGATTGTAGCCGGAAGAGACAAAAATATTTTCAAAGCAACAGCTATACTTGGAAAAAACGTACAGTTACAATTTAACAAATCGATGAAATCAATTTCCTGGCAGTCCTTATTTTGCCAAAAACTGTACCAACTATCTGCTTCAGCTTGAAGAAGCTTTTAGAAGCTAATTTCTCATTGGAAATTTTACCAATTGCTATATATATATATAAAATAACATTCCAGGGGGGGCAAGTGCCCCGTCTTGCCCCCCCCTGGGGACGCCCATGGTTACGCGGGTTAGTTGTTTTATTTTTTTCGTTCCACTAGAGATATTTTATAATTTCAATACTACGGTAACAATGTGGACCGACTGAAATAGTTATTTCCATTATTGTATGTTTTATGTGATAATATATTATTATCCAGTATATTTTATCGGTGTAAAGAACAATGTACGTTTTTCTGTTTTTTCTTATTTAAAATACGGTTGTTTTATTTTGGAAGATTTTCTATTTTGATTATACATAACGAACCGATAATATAAGGTAAAATTTGGTATTTTCATACTTAATATTTGTTTACTATACAGTACTACACCAAATCGTAGTATGCAATAGTATACAGCAGCATTGATTACTTTTCCAAAATAAATAAATCGGTGTGTTGATAATTATTTATTCACACTTTATGCGTCTGACTATAAAGATTAATTTAGAAGA
Source organism: Cinara cedri (assembly GCA_902439185.1). Classification (NCBI taxonomy): domain Eukaryota; kingdom Metazoa; phylum Arthropoda; class Insecta; order Hemiptera; family Aphididae; genus Cinara; species Cinara cedri. Next base: position 26,146 of record CABPRJ010000501.1, read on the forward strand.
CGTTGTACCCTTAGAAAAAAAAGCAAAAACTTACACATAACTGTAACTTTTAAGTTTAACAATTTTTTGAAAATAATCTGCATAGTAAATTGACGTAAATATTCTCCTTAAACTTTATTATTTGTGTTTAAACTTTATTTTCCATCGTACTGGTGGACGTAATTTTGTTTTGTTGTCCGGAAGTTACACCGAGACAGTTTATGCAAGTGTGACGTCCACTTGGTGGAAAAACTTTTCTTGCAGCCAATATGAATTTATTTTTTTTTTTTCTCTAAAATTTTTGAACCATGCAAATGTTTCCAGATAAATAAAATTAGTATTTTTTTTAATAATATTGAAAATTTGATATCATTAGTTTTTAAAGCACATATTTGTGATATTTTGTACGCTTAGCTTAAAACAACTTGTATAAAAGGTCATCAAATACTGACGAGCAGTTTTTTTACTGATTAAACATATTTGCTATATAGAACGCGGGAGTTAGCAGAAAAAACATTTTTCAGGGAGTAATTTATTGATAACATGCAGACGAGCAAAAAATAAAACAACTTTTGTTGTTATGACCACTATTTAAAAACACATCACATAATATTGAAATATTTACATGACAATTATTAGGTAGGCAACTATTTCACTATATTTTTTACTGGGAAAAACAAAAAAAAAAAAATGTTTTTCCAATTCAAATAAATTAAATTACGCTTAAATTCTAACAAAACTAGGCTATTTGTTCGTATCATTTTGGATTCTGAGTGGAACGAGGAATGTATTGGTTTTACAATGATGTTTATTTTTTATTTTTATTTTTTATGTGAACACTTTTTCTACCGGAAAGCATACTCCGATTATCAAGTATAGCTCCTTTTCTGAAAGGAAATGCTCTCTGGGTGATACTTTAAGAATGTCATTTTTTGAAATTCTCATTATATTCGAAAAAATAAAGAAAATCTTGGTCTTTATGTTAAAAAAGATTGAAAGATTAAAAATAAGGTTGTCATTGGCAACCGTTTTTATTTATTTTTTGTTATTACATATTAAGTTTTTATTATTTTTACATTTTTTAAACAATTATTGTTGTCATGGAAACGCACATTGTTGTAATAATTTTACCATAATATGACACATACTCGTACCATATATTACATTGTTAATAAAGCAACACTATCAACTGAACTCCGCTCAGAATCGTATTTTCGTTAGCAAAAGTTATCATTTCTTATAGATATACATTAAATCCCTTCTGCATCCTACCTTCCCACCTTCCCGCCTACAACAGCGGCTGCACTTACGTGCGAAGTATATCCGTCCATTTTTTGAAATTAAATTAATATATACTATATCCTATAGTATATAGGTATTGTTTAATGTTTGTTTACTAGGTATCTATAATATTATTGTATTTATCGTGCGTGTTTACAGTCATAATTTTTCTTCGAAAAATAAAAAAAATAATAATAATAATTTATACGGATAAAATTAGTAACCCGTGTACGCGGTAGGTATTTAAAAGTTCAAACTCGACGCTCGTCATTTTCGACCTCATTCAGTACCCGTTGGATCAATAAAAATGGCAAAAAGGTCTTGCAATATAATATTATAATATTTAATTAAAAAACACGTCGTAACCCGCATACACCAAATTTGCGTTCGTATTATTATTATGTTGTATTACCGAAAAGCTCGAACGATTCCACTGACGGTACACACGTATAATTAAAGTCCTAGCTGATAATTTAAAATAAAATAATGACGTTAGCCGCCTACGATATAATATTATTATAACGATGAACGTTTTACGCTGGTCAAACAAAAAAAAAAAAGTATGAAAATATTGGCGATTGGTGTGCCACTGTTTAAACAAGAAAGTTATATTCGGAATGTAGTATTCGGTATAGAGTAATTTAACGTCTACAGTACGCATTGATAAATTCATTCCTAACGAAAAACAATTCCGAGCCGAGTATTGTTCGTCGTATTTCGTTACCCTTTTTTAAAAACCGGACGTGGTATACTTCGCATGTACAGAAACACAAAAAACGCAAAAATAAAATACAGTAAATATAGTAAATCGCTTGACGCGAAATGTATAAATAATAAACGGGGCATTACAATCGGAATCAACGACGATTGAAAAAATATGTTTACTGGTACACATAAAATGACGGTCTCCGTGGGCAGAACAATTTATTATTGCTGGGTCATGATGATGAATAGAAAAAAATCACCCTGTATAGCGTGATAATTTCAAACAGTTTCGCGCGAAATAAACGACACGACAATTTATTAATTAAAACGAATAATTATTATTCGAATCGGTCCGTTCGAAAACACAACGCCGATAGATAAGTGGCCATCGTGTAGTAGTCGTAATTTCCGAACACACACACACACACACGCGCGCGCGCACACACATTAATTCGCGTCAATTTCTATCGGTTCGACGTGGTTGTCGTTTTTGCGTTCAGTTCACTCGAATTTTAGGCCACGTTTAATAATTACAATGACGGCTCGTCGAGTCGTATTTTCCACTCGATGTTTTCGATTTCACGGTAAACGAGACGCGATGCTCGTCATTATAATCGACGACGACGGAGAGCACTGCGTTAGTTTCCGTTATTATCGTCAAGTTTGAAACTATAATTTTATTATGTGTAGGTACCTATTTAATTGGAACACCGTGTTATTATGCACACACACACACAGTGAAACGCAAAAACTGCGGCTAGTACGCGTTTAATTCAAATGCATGCGCCGCACTTTACTTTTATTACTTATTTGGCAGCATTCAGTTATATTTTTCTAACAGATTATTGTTTTAGATTCTGAGCGGATCGAGGAACGCATTGGTTTTACATGGATTACATTTTACATTTTTTCTGTGGACAGTTTTTCTATCGGCAATTTTGCTCCGATTTACAATAATAGCACTTTTTCTGAAAGGAAATTGAACTTGAGTGGTACTTTAGGGAGATCATTTTTTGATTTTCCCAAGAGTTTTCCCAATAAATGGGAAAACCGGGAAAACGTAGGAAAAACAGAAAATAGGTACAACGTTAAACAAATATTATTAAAAAATATATAAAATGCACATATAATTTTACCATAATATGACATTATACGTATATTGTTGACAAAACAAAACTATTAACCGAACTCCGCTCAGAATCGTTTTTCGTGAGCAATGATTAATTGTTGCATACAAATAAACATTAAATTTCCCCTCTGTTTTTAGAGGGGAATGTTTTTAGCATTACTATCGTTGATCTATGTGAAAAATTTGCCAAATGTGATTAGTTTAATGATGGCTTAACCATTGTTAATTGTATAAATCAGATTACATCCGATGATCGGTTTTAGGAGGAATAGATATTAAGAAAAGCCTCACATATTTTTGTTAAAAACGGGTTTTCCATAATAACAGTATGTTATCAAAATATTAACACATTATAATTATATTATACAAATATATTTTAGATTCTGAGTGGAACGAGGATTGTATTGGTTTTACAATGATGTTTATATTTTTTATTATTTTTTTTTTTTTATGTAAACACTTTTTCTACTAGAAATCATACTCCGATTATCAAATACAGCTCTTTTTCTGAAAGGAAATGCTCTCTGGGTGATACTTTTAAGAGGTCATTTTTTTTAAAATCCCATTATATTCGAGATAATGAGGAAAACCTTGGTCTTTATGTTAAAAAAGATTGAAAGATTAAAAATAAGGTTGTCATTGGCAACCGGTTTTATTTATTTTTTATTATTATTAGGTTTCTATTATTTTAATATTTTTTAAATATTCATTGTTATGGAAACGCACATTGTTGTAATCATTTACCATAATATGACATACTATATATTGTATTGTCAAACCAACACTATCGACTGAACTCCACTCAGAATCGTTTTTTCGTTTTGCCTACCGATATACATTAAATTCCGTCTGTATTCTACCTTCCCAACTTCTCACCTACAACAGTAGCTGCAGCCACGTGCGAAGTATGTCCGTCCTTTTTTTTTTTTTGTTCATCATGATACATGTCGATGTCAAGAAAAAAAATTTTGAGATTTAAAATACTGGTGACAGAACGAATACTAAATTTTTTTATTCAAATAAACAATAAATCGTTAAAATATAAATTATAAGAAAACTAAAAGTAACCAACAAGTAACAAAGTTACTGATTTTAGTAATTTAGTAGGTAACTTTGTAACTGATTTCTGCCTAGCTTTGTTAACACAGGGTTGGGGGAGTTATTTCGAGATAATAATATCAATAATTGTATTATACTTGTTTTTTAATTATTTTTCAGAACCTCATACACATGAAAATAAAATAAAAACACGGAACACTTAAAAAAAAACAAATTAAATGTATAATAAAGTAAGTATAATATATAATAAGTAAATCCAACTATAAAAACAGTTTCAAAATGAAAATAAATGTGTATTTTTTTTATAATAATAAAATATGTAAGTGTACAAAGACAATTTTATTTTGATGATGGCGGATGACGAAGTTCTTCTCCTCCTTTTTTGTATACTTTTGTGTCGAACTAATTGTGCGTCGAAAATAATTTATTTTCATTTAATAAAATATTGTAAAATTCATTATAAGAATCGTGTTTAAAATGTGTTTGTTGCTTATTGTATACCACGTATAATACAATATGCCCGATAGAAATAATAACTCAAAAACACTACTGTAAAGTAGATTTATTAAACAATGTCATAAAGATATCGAATACATTTGTTGATGTAAGGGAAAAAAGCTGTCCTAGGATAATGGGGATGGATGCAGCCACTGTTGTAGGTGGAAATTTAGGAAGGTAGGATACTGAAGGGAATTTAATGTACCTATATCTGTAAGCATCATCAGCAATTTAAATATGTTTCGTATATTTTCCCGTTTTTTTTTTCCGGTTTTTCACATTTGATGAGAAAATCGAAAAATGACCTCCTTAAAATACCACCACAAGAAAATTTCCTTTTCAGAAAAGGGTCTACATCGTATACGTCGGAGTAGCCTTTCTGGTAGAAAAAGTGTTAACACGAAATGAAAAATAAACGCGTACATATCTTTGTAAAACCAATATATTCTTCGCTTTACTCAGAATCTAAAAACGGAATCAATACAGGACAGACTTGAAAAAACGGGACGAAATACGTTCCGCACAACTTTAATCGGAACGGCGAGACAAAAAGTCGAAACGCGGAACAATTTCGAATAATACGGACGTACGATCACCCCTCCATTAGGCGCAGGAATGCGTTGGTTTTTAATGGCGCGTATATTTTTCGCAACTTTTCTACCGGGAAATCGGCTCCATTTGGCTTACAATGATGGCACTTTTCCTGAAAGGAAATCTGACCGGGCGGGCACTTTGTGGAGGTCGTTTTTTTGAATTTCCCAGGAGTTTTCCCAATAAACTGGAAAAAACGGGGAGAACAGTGTATAATATATTTAACATTTACGTTATATTTCGCACAGCGCGTACGAATTACATTGCATTCGCGAAATAATTTCGTCTGAAATATTTGTGTTGGAAAAATAAAAAAAAAACCAACCAACCAATATATTGGTGTATATTCGTATAGGCGGTGCGTAATGACAATACGCGACGTCGCGACGTTTATTATTCGACATCGAAATAAATTATTTCTCGTCCGGAGTGCACTCGACTTGGTAACGGTTACAGGTTAGAGGCGGCGTGCCTATGCGCCGTCATTGACGGCGGCGGCGGCGGCGGGGAAATCGGGACTTTCGCGACATCAAATTAAATTCGTGTATCGCAATACCGTTCCCGCGTAGACGATAATGACGTATAGATGCGTATACCTATACCGCGGTATAAACCGTATATATATATATATACCTGCGTACACGTATGTGTATATATATACGCTATATATATATATATATACGTATAGCGTACCGTACGCACGCCGCGTACCGGCGACGGCGAAAAACCGACGGCGGCGGCTTCTAATAATATATGTATAATACGTCTGCACACACGCGTGCGTTCTATACGTCTCGCGGAATACGTAATCGGATGCCGCCGCGCATTATCTCCGGGCGTATAGAGTAAGTATAATACGTGTACGACGTACGTATATATTATTATTGTTGTTGGTAAAACGGCGAAATCATTTCGTGCGCGAAATCGGCGCACGGCTGGCACTTTGTCAAACTTTCCGGCGACCGCACCGGCGGCGGCGGCGGCGGCGCGCGTATTCATTAATATGCAAGAAAACGTGCTGTCTCACGTATATATATATATACGCGCACATTTCTCAGGGCTAAAAGGCTTTCAAGATGTTTGCGAATGCAAATACTAGAATACGAGTTTTGCGAAACGGTCTTACAAGGGGGGGGGCGGGGCGCGGAGCCGCGTGAAAGGAGGAGAAGGCGGCGGTACTTTTGGAAATACGCGGCGGCGGCAGAGTAATATATGGTAAGAACACGTGCGTCGGCGGCGGCGGTCGTATACGTGTGTGTGTGTGTGTGTATATATATTCCGAAAGCTCCGGGAGTATCGTGTTTGCGGGTGGGCGGAGGAGAGAGAGACTGGTGAAGGGCTGAGTATGGGAATACGTATGCAGCGTGTATGCGTATGTATATATATATATATATGTGTATGTGTGTATGTGTGTATATAATATAGGTGTACGTATATCACGGCGGCGGCGGAATAGTGGGCGGACCCCGCAAGGTAAAAGGATCCTCTCCCTCTCCTCTTCTCTCACAACCGCCAACTACCCCCCCCCCATCCCTCTGGCTCGCTCTCTCCCGCTCTCCCGCTCTCTCTCTCACTCTCTCTCTCTCTCTCTCTCACACACACACAGTCTATCCCGCGGTATATTATATAAGACGTTGGCTTAGCCTCAACGAGCTTGTTTAAAACAGATTAAACCAGAGCGCTTTGTAATTTAGAACCGCCGGCGGAGACTGCGGCCGCGGCGACGTCGGTCGGCGGGTAGGGCGGCGGACGAAACGAACGAAAGTACGAATACGGCTCGGCTCGGGTACCTATACGCATATACGTGTACACGTCGATCCGCGGCCGCCTTCCCCTCGTTCCCCGCCGCGGCAGGCGCATTTATATACGGCACTCACACGCGCGTTACTCTCGCATACACACGCGTGGTTTTAATATCGCGTGTGCGTATGCGCTACGAGCCCGGAGAAGACGCACGACGGCGCTAACACAAACGCGAGTATCCGCGTGTAGGTATGTAAACGTGTCGCCGTCAAAGTGAAGTGTACGGCCGCGGCGGTGGGAGTTTCGCGGACAAAGTAGGAAAACGTTTTGGCGCGCCCGGCCGACGTCGGGCCTCGTCCGCGGGCGAGTTAGGCAAAACTCTTGGCGGAGACGACGCCAGGGCGGTTTATGAGAGATGGGGCGATAGGCGGTCGTCCCCCTTTGGTCCGTTTTTCGTTTGTAAATTTAGAAATCAGATTTCCTATGTTCTTAAAATCCGCGATAAAGCGCTTGAACGATATTTAAAAAAAAAAGAAAGAATAACCGTGGGGTTCGAAATTCCCCCCTCTTCTAACGGATTTAACTTATATACATACGATTTTATAACACCGCGAAAATGATTAATAAAAAGTGGTTTTTGTTTTTTATACGTACGGTTTTATCGAAAAGAAATTGTCTCGTTTCAATCATTTTTATAGCGTACGAAAGGAATTTGAATTTAGTTAGTTGTAGCCATTAGAAGGGGACTTATTTTTACCCAGAGTACTTGATACTTCTCAAATATCTTTGTGTATGTTTTAAATTTTAAGAACTGCGTTCTGCGCTAAATGAAAATATTGGAATTGTTAACATCATCTTAAAAACTACGGTTAAGTTTGGAAAATCGCCTTTAAATTCGTTTATAAAATTAAGTACTTCATTTTGAGTTACTAATTTTTCAACAATTGTGAAACATCAAAAATACTTGAATTGAACCATAAGCACGAATATAGTTTTCATTTCCTAATCGTAGATATAGGTACTGTCAAGTCCACACAATTTCCTTTTAGTTGTTATTGTAAACGCAGCATTGCATACAAATACCTAGACATGTTTGGCGCGAGACCCTGAGCGTAAGTCCTACTCTCCCTGTCCTAAATCCAACCCTGGACGGTATGATTAAAAATGTGCTGACTGCAAAGTACCGGCAAATTTACCGACTTTAAGAAATTAATTTTAACGAGTTTTAATAAAGTGGATGTGATTTCCAAAAAAATAAAATAAAAAAATCAATACTACTGATGAGTGTGAGAGAAGTTGTAAACCGAAAGGTATGATATAAAATGTAATTAATTTCTGTACGCAACAATAAACCATTGATAACGAAAAAGAATTCCGAGGGAAGTTATTTTTCCCTTCAAACAAAATTACTACTTCGATGCATTGAATAGATCAACAATCTAACAAAAAGCTTTTACACAATTTTCGATTTCTGGTAAAAAAGATGTTTACAGACATAAAATAAACATCATTATAAAACCAATACATTCATCGCTCCACTTAAAATCTAAAACTACTACATTACGTTCAGCTTTTTTTTTGTTATTAAGCTAAACCTGTAATGAAACACGAAATACATTTTCAAGTATTTGTGTTTAATCAAACCATTTTATCCATAGCATACCAGAAAAAAATCTACATAAAAATTACGCCGATATAAAATGCCTATAAATAACTCAAAAAATTGTTTTTAAAATTTTAACACGTCTAGAAAAGGCTAATGAAAAACTTCTGTGAAAATGTCAGATCTCTATGATATTTGTCAGACAATTGATCTACAATAAAAACGAAAATCTAGAATAACGAAATTAATTTTTTTCCAATTATTATAAAAACTGCTTGGAAAATCAAATAATGACTTGGATACTTAATCACCAATAAGATGCAAAATTCAACAAAAAGTATTTTAGTATTTTGTGGTATATTGATAAAAAGCAAAATTTCTGATAGAAAAGTTGATTACAGACGGGATAAAAACAATAGACTCTGTACGTAAAACAATAATATTCTCACATTATGCAACAGTGTCTATTCTCGCAAACTTTAAGTATATGTTACAGTGTTTCCCAACGAAGGGAATTTCCTTCCGTAGGGAGGAATTTTACTACTGTGGGGTGGGATGGGGAAATAATTTAGCGATGATGAAATTGTAATAATAAATTATAAAATGTGCAAATTTACCATATTTTTAATTAATGGCGAGTAGAATGAGATTTTTGAAAATCTATAAAGGGGGGGAGGGTGTTCTAAAATACATAAATGGTAAATAAATAATCGTTAGCAAAGTTCAAAATGTTTCGAATTATTACAATACGGTTGGCTAGTGGTATTTCGGAACTCGTGAGCCTACCGAGGACGTACCTCGGTAGAGTGCGTACCTCTTAGGGTGCACTAGAACGCACTTCGAGTAGACGTTCGAGAATTACACGTGAGAATGTCTGCGATTTTCATGCGTGGTCGCTGGCAAGAGTGATTTTTAGTTCCCGCGATTCGTGCAGTAAGTAACCTTTTCCCGGGAGAGTCAGAACCGAGCGGTTCGGCGGTCGGGTCGGTCACAATATTTCGACGGTAGTCTGCTATTCGATTTATTCCGCCCAACCAAACGCCCCGGTCAACGTATAGGCACTGGAAATTTATGTAGGAAAACGGTGCTGTTAAAACAATCGTTCCGTACGTTGCCCGAAACGCTCGCGGACGTCCGGATTTCCTACATTGACCGTAACACCGTATAACACAAGTGAGCGTGTGCGGGGAGGGGGCGGGGAGGGCGAGAGACGGAGCGCGGCGCGCGGGCTGACGGTGGGCGGGGTAAACGAAAAACAGACGCGCGGCGTTTCCTTAATGGAAACGGAGAAACGTACCGCGCGGTCTGTGCGCGTGTGCGTGTGCGCGTAAGTAATGTACGCGCGCGCCAAGACGACGACGACGACGACGACGACGACGACGCAGCACAAGGGCCCGCGAGTGTGCGTGTGCGTATATATTATTCGCTCTCGGGTTCGCGGCGGGCGACGGGACGGGGAGACGACGAATCACCGGGAGTAAAGTATACGACGGTAGCGGCGCGGCGGCGGTAGCGCGTGGTGCCGGCGTGTGCGCGTGTGCCGGTGCAAAAGTAATTTTGGATTTTCGCCGGTGCGCGCCCGGGGGAACGTATATAGGCGAACGGCCCGGGGTTGTAATAGTAATACGTATAGCGGCGCGAGCGAATGTATACCGCGTTGTAATAGCAGCGGGCCGGAGGAGGAGCGGGATATACGTTGATGTGCGCGGCGGCGGCGGTAGACGCGAAAGAGCTCAGAAGAGAAGTTGCGGCGGCGGAGGCGAACGAGGGAACTTTAATAAACGTGGATGCTTACACGCGCGCACACACACACACACACACACACACACGAGCGCGCCCGCGCTTATATATAAACAGAAATATCTCTTTCTCTTTCTCTCTCACTCTCTCTCTCTCACTCTCTCTCTCTCTCTTTCTCCGTCTCTCTTAGTTTTCCCGTCTCACTCTTTCGCGGCGTCTTTTCCCCGCGTCTCCCATCACCACCACACTACCCCGCAGCCCCCCCCCCCGGGTCGACCCGCGCGGCTTCGCTTTCTCGGTACGGCTCAGCTCTCTCTCGCTCTCTACCCCTCGCTTACAAACATAAATGTCAAAAACACGTACACCTCTTACGACCGCCGCCGCCGCGTTCGCGAGAGCGTATACATACATACATACATAATAATATTGTGTATATATTATTCTAGAATATTATGTTTGAAACGCAATTTTCCGGAACCCAAAATGTCTTGGCGTGTGTATTATAATAATAATAATAATACTAATAATATATACGCGTGCACGCGCTGCGGGGCGAACTTCCGCGCCGCCTTCGCCGACGCCGCTCTCGAGAATTTATTCGTTTAACGGTTTAATAATATACGTACGTAAAGCGGCCCGAGAAATAACATCGTAAGAGCGAAAATTCTGTCGTCGTCGAGAAACGCGCCACACTTTCGTTGCGATTTGTGCCCGCTGGGACGAACGGCCTGCCGTGAATTCCCGGCTAAAAAAATGTTAGAAAAAAAAACGAACGGTCATACTTCTTTTAACGGGCGGCCGGTGGCGGCTCATTGGGCTGTACGACAAAACCGCCGAAAGGTGCAAAAGTGACGTGTCATTTGCGCCGAAATTATTATTTTATACATTTTGTATGTGTAAAAGTGTAGGTAGGTATTTAAAATCACGTTAACTTGTCAATAATCGATTGTGATCAAACGTTTGGAGTTTTTTGAACGATATGGTTATGAATTTAATATCACAAAGACTCGGTTAGTAAACACATCTATTTTATTTATATATATATATGTATATATTAATACGAGGATTTTGGCGCTTTCGTACAATACGATTTATTTATTTTTTTTTTTTCTTATCTCATTTTGCCGATTATGTCTTCCGCCGGATTTTTTTCGAGGGTGAACGAGAGTGGTGGTCTATACGATTTTTTACCTGCCCACCTTCTTAAAACACGACCCGGCGCCGCTGTTGTAGGCGAAAAGTAGGTAGAAGGTAGAAAAGAAATTCAATGTATATCTGTGCGTAAAGATTAATCGTTACTAACGAATAACGATTCTGAGCGGAGTTCGGGTGTTCGCGTTTTGAAAGGCCGTAATATTAACGATTTGAAAATAATGGGTTTCGTAAATTTCCCCGTTTTCCTACGGTTTTTTTCCAGGATTTCTTCATTTATTATTAATATTCCTAAGAAAATCAAAAAATAACCTCCTTGAAAAACCACCCCAGTCAGATTTTCTTTTCAGAAAAGGTGCTACACTCGAAAATCGGAGCATAATTTCTGGTATAAAAGTTATTCATAAAAAAAAAAAAAAGTTGTAAAACCAATACATTCCACACTCCAATCAGACCCTAAATGACTGGGACAAAGACGAAGGAGTAGAAGAACGTTTCGACGTTTTACTTTTAATGTCTATATCACAGGTAATTTTTGATATGAGAAAAAATGTACGGATCAAAGTAACTAAAAATATATATTTATTACATCTATTAACGATAATTCGTTGCATATGAAAAAAATTCTGAACCGAGTTCGGTTAAACGTGTCTTGTTAAATTTAAATTGAAAATTATATTAGTATTAACTACAACAATATATCAATAATTGTTCGTGTTTTTAACGAACTTTTACATAAATTTGAACTTAAAACACCGATATAAATAAATTAAATTTTTACACACGTAAAACAAGAGAACGTTAATAGTTCCAATTAGCTATAATTTAGTTCAAAGGGCTTCATGCAAAAAAAGTTGTATAGTTCTGCGTAGAATAAAATAAATAAAACATACCTACGTTTCTAACCGATTAATAAATTTAGCGATATTGTACATTAAAAAACACGTTATTATAGTTAAAGGTAGAATTGATAAAATTGATTTTTATTATTATTAATTTCGGCAAGGGCGATACAGTACAATAGCCCGCCTGCGGGTCTTTTTGAACAAAATAATTTTAACCCCTCCCAGAAAAAAAAATAGTATTACGTCTCCGCCTATGATGTACTTATGATTACCGATGAGCAGACTCAAAAATCCTCAAGCTCACAAATGTGTTATAAAAAATACAAAAAGACGAAATTTCCCCGATGAGCTCGCTGTGATCTTTTATTATACTGAATTTCTCTTAGATTCTAAGTTGATCGAAGAAGCTTATGGTTTTACAAAGATTTTATTTTTTTTTAACTGTGCACATTTTGTCTACTAAAATACTTACTCGAATTTCTATGTGTAGAACCTTTTCTAAAAGGAAGTCGGCGTTGAGAGGTACATTAAGCAGGCCATTTTTCAATTTTCTCAAAAGTTTTCTCGTTAAATACCAAATACCGAAAAAAAAACCAGGAAAATTTACGAATTATAATAAATATAATTTACGATTTTTTTTTCTGTAGACAACTTTACTACCAGCAATTTTGCTCCAACTTTTTATGATAGTAATGTTTCTAAAAGAAAATTTCACCTGCGAGATACTTTAAAGAGGTCTTTTTTTGATTTACTCAAGAGTTTTCACAGTAAATGTGAAAAAACTTGAATAAAACATAGGAAAACCGGAAAAAACGTAGACAAATTTGGAAATTCGGTACAACATTAAGCAAATTTTATTAAAGTAAATATATAAAGCCTATTTAGTTATTTTACTATAAAATGACACATATATATTGTTGACAAAGCATCGCTATCAACTGAACTCCGCTCAGAATAGTTTATTCATTGGCAATGGTTTATCGTTACTTAGAGATATACATTAAATCCCGTCTACATCCTACCTTCCCAACTCCTCACCTACATCAATGACCGCTTAGTTCCTATTATTATTTTACTTTTCTTTTTTTTTTTTAGTATTGGTTTTACAAAGACGATTATTTTTTTTTTTTATTTGTGGACAACTTTTCTACCAGCAATTTTGCTCCAATATAACATTTTTTCTGAAAGGAAATTTGACTGAAATGGTACTTTGGGAGGTCATCTTTTCCCGAAATTCCAATCTTTTTGGTGATTTTCCCAGAAGTTTTCCCAATTAATGGGAAAACCCGGAAAAATGTTTTAAAAACTTAAAAAATATATTATTTTTAAAATCGTACATATTACGGCCTTTTAAAACATGTATAAGCAAACCCCGCTCAGAATCGTTTTTCGTTAGCAAATATTAATCATTGCGCATACGTATACATCAAATTTCCCTCTTTATTTTACCTTCCCAAATGTTTATCTACAATAGTGGTCCACCCATCATGCGGAGTGTGTCGAAGTGTGTACGCAACGGTTCTGAGCAGAGTTCTGTTAATAGTATTGCTTTGTTAACAATACATTCGTCATATTATGGTAAAATTACAAAGGCATTAAACATTTTCTTTAATAATATTTTTTCGAAATTGTACCTATTTACCAGTTTTCCCTAGGTTTTTATCCGATTTTTCTCGTTTATCGGTAAAACTCTTAAGAAAATCGGATCCGTATAAAGTACCTCCCTAGTTAAATTTATTTTTAGAAAAATTGCCGTCATTGTAAATCGGAGCGAAATCGCTGGTAAAAAAGCCGTTCACAGACAGAAAGAATGGTCACTCCGATCAGGATCTCACACGTATAATCGGACCACCGATTATACAGCTCCGCGGACCACCGCCGGTCGCGTGAAACCACCGTAGTGTATACGCTTTAACAACATTATAATATTGTGTGTGTGTGTGTGCGTGTGCGCGCGTATACATAATTATGGGGAACGCACGCCACCGCCCGTAGAAAGTTTTAAGACGGCGTTAAATATTTCAGTATAAATTCTCGCCCGAGGGATAAGCGAGAGAACCGTCGTCGTCGCCGCGTTATATCGCAGCAGCGTTCAAATTTCAGCCCGATCGGTTTTACCAAGAACTCGCGGAAACAATGTAAAGTAATTGATTTTGAGAAGTTTCGCGGCTGCGGCGGCGTATATTATACTCGTATAATATTGTATTATTATTATTATTATTATAAAGCTATCGCGTGTCGGATACAATACAAGACGCCGTCGTTCATAATGCACTACGCGCGTTATACAGGGCGATCGATCCTCGACGAAACACTCATTGTGCCGGAAAATGTTAACTTTTTCCGGGTTTTTTTTGTTTTGAGAAAAAAAAAACGGCCATTGATTTGGTTTTCACGGGTAATGAAGTATCCAATGCGGTTAACTGTGATGGGACCGCACGCAGAAACGTACGGTCACGGAGAAACACGATTCTGTTTTATTTTTCTCGTTCAATATTGCGCCGTACGGAACGGCTAGTTAAAAAAAAAATGAAACAGAAACGATACGATAATAGATTTTGAGCGAAAGAACGTATTGGTTTTATTATGTTTTGTTTTTTATTCCGTAAAAACTTTACCTCTACTGGAAATTCTGTTCCATTAAAAAACTTAAAATAATTTTCTCGCAGCATTTTTGATCTATTCGATGCATTTGCGAGGTCATTTTTCGATTTTCTTTCTTGTTTTCTTCACAAATGGGAAAACCTGAGGATTTTTTGTATAATTTTTGTCGATTTCTTTCTCGTAAAATATGATTAATACAACACTCAGTGTCATTTTATTTTATTAATGGATAATTGTTAAGTACACATATAAATTCAATTACTTTATATATCTTTCCTTCCTAATTTCCCCCAAAATAGTTTTACAACCATCAACAATATTAACATTTTTTTTTTTTTATCCGTTCGTGTATTGTATTTTACATTATTCGTTAATATACTTATAACGCGTACGTTTCCGTCAAACACCTATGTACTAGCTTTGTGCCTACATAAATCAGTTAATGAAGTAAAAATAATTACAGTGCACGTGTAATTGAATTGTATACAGATTGAAAATCTATTCATATATACGATAAAACTACGGTACAGAATAGGGGGAAGGGGTGCATATCCAATATCCATATGTATACATAAAAGGTAAATTCGTATCGCTGATCCGCAACTAATTAAGTAAGTAGTAAGACTTTAAAACGGTAATTGTTGCAAAAATGTCGTTCATGCTAACATTAGTTCACCTTGGGACCCACTTGTATTTGGCATGTATACAGGAGTCCTATACGCGATTCACCGGAATCCCACTTTGGACTCCGACTAGAGTCCCTTTGAAGTCCGCTTGCAGTGCCGTTAGTGTATATTCAGCCAACAACCTCGCTCAATGCTCCTGGATAATGCTGAAAGACCAAAGGGACTCGATTCAAACTATCCGAAAATATTTATTTGATTGTTTTTGAAATTCAATTCTGTATCCCCGGATTTTTAAGGTTGCTTAAACAAATACGTCGATTAGATTTTTGAACCGAATACTATATATTTGAGTATTTATAATGCAGCAGCTAGATTCGATGGAATTGACGAATTTTCAGTCCGTAACGCCACTAATAAAATTATCATAATCAATACTGTACGGCGCGTTTTACCGGTAAATTATTATTCCGACCGAACGGGGGAGAGAATGCAAAGTATCGCGACACGGCGAAGACTGTGGGGCCCGTATTGTTTTGAGATGGCGCGGGTTTTCGTCGCGAAAACGTTTTGTAATGCTAAACGGAAGGAAATTAATATAATTCGCCGTCGTTTATATTGTTTGTGTGCCGTGTGGAAAACAACGGCAAAGTCATTGCTGGGTCCGTCAAACTTATACACACCGGGAAACGCATACATATTAATAGCGAGCCGCCCGGGCGCATATTAACGTTTCCCGGTCGAAACGAACCACAGGCTTAAACGGAATCGCCTTTGATTGTTTGTCAGCGATAAACGTACATAGATTATCACTAATGGGTACGGATCATAATATAAATTGGATTGTTTATTTTTTTTTTTTTTTTTTTTTTTAAATGTCCTAAAACAATACTTTCCAAACACAAAATTCGTTTCGTGTATCAAAGAATTAAAATACATGATACTTTTATTTTGCATTTTTTGACATTTTAAGTGCATTTTTAGGTTTTTAAAGCATTTTTTTCTTCTTTTTACAAACTGCATAAAATTTGAAGAAAATTTGATAAAAAAAAAAAAAAAATCATATTTCTATTTCTGGTATAGATTTACTGATTGTATTAGATAAATACGATGCCAGCCACAATAAAGAAAACGATAAACTATTCGCTGAGTTTTAATATAATCGTATTCCACTATTTGCACTGTTGTGTTAAGTAAATTTATATATTTAATGAAAAACGTTTATTTCAACGTTTAAAATTACGTTTAGAGCATTTTTTAAGTGCATTGAATTGTATTTTTTTTTTTTTTTTGAAATAAATTTTTCTTATTTTCTAGAGCATTAAAATCCGCACCCTAGTTATGGCAAATGTATAATATCGAAAACGTGATTTCAACAATAACTGCAATAATAAACGCGCTCACTCCGGTAATCGTTCCCCTCACCGTCAGTCCCGAAATCCTTGAAACGGTCCATGGAAGTTATAGTCTCCCGAGTGTAAACCCGTATAATATAATGTATACTAGCTACAGCCGATGAAAAACCGTCACGGGTCTAGATAAACCGGAGGTGGGGGTGGGACGAAACAATATTTGATCTACGATCGTCGGTCCCGGACCCGGCGTCGATAAAACGAATATAACCGGCCAACCAGAAGATTCCCGTTCGCGTCTGCGGCTCGTTTCGAGTAGGGAACGTTAATACGCCGCCCGGGCGACGACGTTTTCGCCACGGCCCCGCGTCCGTTTTACCGGCGTGGCAACGGACGTCTTACTCGTCGCACACGGTTCGCCTCTCTCCTACCCGACCAGCCACTTCCACGCCGCGACCGTGCTCGCACAATGCGAATTTCACGTCGTTATACTTATCGCCGCATCCGAGGGAGACGAGAGCCGGTCCGCGTTCTCCGCAGTTATCTCGTCACAATACATTATAACAATAATATAATCGTCGTCTACTTATTTATATACGGCCGCGTCTTCCCCGTTATTATAATAACATACGTACCTACCTACTGGTAATAATAATAATAATATAACATAATACAAACTACGACTTTGATTACTCTCCGCCGGAATTAACATTGTTCTATAACTTCCAAAACGCGATTACACATATTATTATTATTATTATTATTATTATTATTATTAAGAGGACGGCCGCGTTCTATAATACACTGTCATTCGTCTTATCAACCGCGCCGCGACGTAGCAATAAACGCATCCTCCGCGAAGACCGAGAAGAACGCTCGGTCGAATCTGGTTGTCGGGAGTATAAAAGCATCAATTATACATTTTTTTTTTTTTTTTAAATCGCAATATTGTTTTTAAAAATTAAAACCTAATTCTCGTTCACATTCCGCAGTTAACCGAATAATGTATTCCGGATTCAAATCCGTTAAAATTCGAAATGCATTCCATCCTCGTATTGAATAAAAACGTGTCTGAAAAAGTGTTTTAAATGAAAAAAAAAAATACTAAACAATTTATATTTTCAATATATCGTGAAAAAAACTGCATACGTATTCATTAGATTTTGTTTTATAATTGAGATTCCGACGTAAAATGAATGAATTCGTATTCAACGCTCCTTGAAAATAAAAGTAATTGCATTCATGAACACAATCACCTGAAAATAATTAAATTCTATTAATGCATTCTTTTCAATCACTGGAAAATAGGACAACATTTCGGACGGTGCAAGACTGCGCGTTTTTTTCCATTATTCCAAATATAACGCCCAATACATCGTTTTAAAATAATAACGACTATTTAAACGGTTTTAAATTACTGTAACTTTAAAAAAAAATGATTTTTAAAAAATACTGCGTTCTTCTTCTTCGATGCAAGCACTATAACTACCTTGAAATTATTTAATATAAACTCACCAAAGTATGGACAAGACGCAGAATAATTACGATTATAAAAATATATACTGTAACTAATGACAAAAAAAAAATGCATTTACTACACCCTCGCCTATTTATAATACCTGGGCTCGTCACCGGTATAACTATAGCAAACGCGTGGACCCGAGTGATATTTGCATAGGTTTTCAGGAAAACAGACTTTATGTTATTTTATATTTCGAATTCCGATAACTTTTTTTTAAAGATACTTTATCATGGTTGTTTTTTAAATAGATTAATGCCGGTTATACTTTAACGATTTTACATCAGTTCCATTTGTTATAATATTATTATCGACGTGTCAAGAACAATATTGTTAGGAAAGAATATGAATTTTGGCACGTATAATACACCTTTTAAATATTGGTAATATGTCGTTTCGGAGTTTGACGTTTGTGTTTACGTGATAACATTGCTTATTTCCCATACATTTTACACCATTGGCGTTTAGTCGCTGAAAACCCTTTAGCCCTTTAAGCTCGTGTTTTATCAGAGCTAACACGATTTATTAAGTGGCGTTTCAGAGATACGAAATATAAAAATGCGTTGTACTATAGTCACACCGATT
Organism: Cinara cedri; assembly: GCA_902439185.1. NCBI lineage: Eukaryota > Metazoa > Arthropoda > Insecta > Hemiptera > Aphididae > Cinara > Cinara cedri. Next base: position 45,154 of record CABPRJ010000501.1, read on the forward strand.
AATAAGAGTTGGACCAAACGATGCGCATATTATTGCCTCCACTACCCGATAGTATAATTTAAATTGTCGCTTAGCCTCTAAATGCCACGTTGTCCCTTTTGCCCAAACATCATCATCGATATTATTATATTACACAATACACAGTAATCTGCAGACATGATCGCGCGATTCGATAACCAGGATATAAGTACGAGCATTAAGACGACTGTACGTGGTGCTAAGTGATTGCGACTGTAGTTCTACTACATTACCAAGTGAGCCGTATACAGCAGTAGTGAGTTTATACGCGTCATCAGATAGAAAGTTGGTGTATACACGCGCGCATAACTTATTCGAACCGGAAAATAGAAAAGGGTTTGTGCCCAAACATTCGCATCAGTATACAATAATATATAGTATGTACTCTTTGGATATCATCACGAGTCTGGGGGCACATTATAATAATATATAGGAGTATAATAGTAATATCGATGGTAATGTTATTCCGTGGCGTTAATGGAGTAGAGGCGTTTCTATACACATACCTAATACGAAGCGATCCGCTCATCACGAAGCGGCAATTTTCTCGGAAGATTTCCAACAAATTTGATAACCGTGTTAAAAGCTTCATTTTAAAAAAAAAAATTGTTTCCCCTTCTACTTATACCTTAAACGAGTTCATGCTTTTGATTTTCAAAACAAGAAATTCCCTCCCATTTTTAAACGAAGATTCAAGTAGAGATTATTTTCCTAAAAATGTTGATATGTGTATAACATTAACATCGGATTAAACGTGAAAGAGGTATGACAGTTTAATGTATAATAGGAAAGGAAAATCGATTCCATATTAAATTTTAAATGATGAATTGATTACCATTCGTTACCATCCGGTCCAAACTTTAAATTGTTATCCGATTTTAATGTTATGCGTATAAAAATATTTAAAAAAATATTCTCTATTTCAATCTGTGTTTAAAAGGGGAAAAATCTAAAGTACATACTAATTTCAGGTACAAGGGGTAGAGGTGAAACATTGAAAATAGTTAGCGTTAAAATAAAACTCAAACGGTTCAATAATGATTGAAAAAAAAAAAAATAGAAAACTTAAAATCCTATGAAAATCGCTTATTCATAATAAGTGAATCACTCTGTATTGTACTTGTGTACGTATACGCAGGCCAAAATCGTCTTGTTTGCGCAATCTCGGAAAAAGTTCAAAATCCATATTATTCAAATATATACATATATTAACATATATATTGTTCGTATTGAGAGGTCACGTGTTATGTTATTGCCGGGCAAAATTAATCTGTGAAACGACCGGCCCTTTGAATGATTTTTCGCAGAAATTTCTTTAATCTACATAGAGTACAGATTCCGATAACGACGTCTATCAACTGGTTTTCAAAGATTATTAAAACTAAACATTTTTTATTAGAACGATGTTATGAATTGATTGGTTTCGAACCGAAAAATTCGTAAAAATCATGTACCATTTTTTTATTAAAAAAAAATTCAACAAAACGTTTTTTGGCTTTTTTTTACCTACAGGTAATCAACTGATTCAGCGATGATTATACGTGGAAAAGAGGGTGAGCGATTTATAACCTTCCAGTTATCCCAGTTAACACTACTACATTAACACCCACTACAGACCTCCCAAATAAGGCTAGAAGGATGAAATGTTGTATAATAGCTTATACTGGTGTGCTTTTTATGGAATTTAACTTACAACCCACGTCTTAACCATTTTTATGCTTAAAATTTACAATTTGTTTAAATAGACTTTGCAAATAGTATTCGATCAATTATTGATTTATAATGAATATGTCTGTAGTAAAAAATGTATGGGAGGGAGAGGGAAAATTCCACTCTAGTAACGGAGCTCTACTGTTCACATGTTTTTTTTTCTTTTTGCTATACAGCCTTCAAAATCAACTATTCAAAAATGTCTATATTCACAAAACTCTGCTAATTCAAGTCAATCTTTATCAAGCTGTATTTCTGTCTCATTTTTAAAGATTACGTTTCCCAGTAAAAATCAGTACTTTTTCATTTAGTGTAATATTATCTCTACGAAATCTTATAATTTTTCTATGCACGGCCTTTGTAATTTTGTATTTTTAATCTCTTCCACTACATCCGACTTGCTAAATAATCATAGGGCTCTTAGTTCTTCCGCCAATCCCTGTTTATGGATCTTGGAATGAGTAATTATTTATTCACCTTAAAATTTTCCCTACAAAAACCTTTTAGTCTATAGGTTTTCTCAGAGCGCGTCGCTTACCTATTACCCAAATTCATGTAGATAATAAAATATGTATTTAGAAATTATTATCCTTTTCCTGAGTATTTACGAAACCGACCTAGCAGTTACAGGTAGTAAGCAGTAGCAGCCCATAGTGTATAGTTTCTGTTCGTATTTTAACAATATTATAAGATCTATCGAATTAAAATAACTCAATTACACGAAGGACTTTAGCAGTTATGCATAAATACTAAATGTTGGAAAATATTATTTCAATAACGTCAAATTAATTGACGTCGAATTAGTACCTATTTATTCCATAGCGGAATAATCGAAAATATATTTTACGAGGAGCAACGGCTCCTATCATCGAGTCAAGTACATTTAAAAGGTATTCGTGTCTGAACCGGCAGTAATTTAAAAACCGTATTCAAATAAAGTCAGAAAATCCGTATTATTTAGATGTGAGATTTTTAAAAAAATTTCCAATAAACAGCGCATCTTAATGACATAATAGTATGTAGATAGATTCCTTCCTCCGTTACAAATCTAAAAATATAATGAAAACAATAATAATATTCTAGCATAATAAACGTAATATTTTCAGGAATTTCAATGACAATGATATTTGTTGATTTTTCAAAAAAAAAAAAAAAACCCGCGATGATCTCGTTTAAAACAATTTCTACTCGCGTATAATATTAAACTAATTATTATTATTTAACGCGAGTTTTCTTCTTTGAGGGTCTTATGGTATTCATCTCGGTCCTTCTTTGAATTTTGATCATTACATCGACCCTATAAATTCGTTTCTTCCGTTCTCAAAGGCGTTTCGAAAGTCTTGGACATCTTAACTTATATATCAAATTTCGAGTTTCTTCCTACCATTCCAGGTACATATATATTTCCCTTGCGCCATCTCATTCCACTAAACGTGGTTTTAATCTTTTGCTATCAAAAGGGATCTATCATATTACTGGCTTAGCGTAAAAAGAACTATAATTTTATATTGGTTTAAAAGATAATGGTCTTTTTGAATATATTTTTTTTAAAAATACAAACAAAACGTACAATACCGGGTTGCGTTTTCCTTGTTAAATATTCGGTTCGTTTATTAATAACCAAATAATCTATATTTATTAACATATTTATGTCTAATAATAACTAATTTTAAATAATCTTTCCTATTAAAATAAATTATTTCTATATTCTATGTAAAACGACCAATTTGACAATTTTTTTCTTTCTAAGTATTCCTTCATTTAATTTTTTTATTGACTGTGATATACACGATGATGAATTTTTAATTCGAAACCGATCGTATAACACACTTATCATAATACTCCAGACGACGCATTCATTCGTTTATTTATTTTTTTATTTCTATACATAAATTTTGTGTTTAAATATTTATTTACTATAATTATTTTTTATTCACTCCGAAGATTTTTCATATTGTTACATTATTATTTCGTGAATATACTAAATAGTATACCTTCGAAACGATTATTTTGTTTTCGTTAAAATAATAATAATGATAATATTTTACTGGTGCACAGCATCCGTGCACGGTATCCGCGCGCGCGAGCAGCAAAGGGGTCTGTGCGGCGTGATCGACCCTTTTTCCGACATGGCCGAACAAAAAGGGTACGCTCGTTTAAAAAGGGATCTGTTTTTTTTTCACCCGGTTTTTTTTTTTTTCATTATTTTGCATCCGCACTTCTCGCGGTACACTTTTATTTTATTTTTTTTTTATCGTCGACCAATGGTCGTGCCGGATTCGCGCGGAAAAAATGCGCCGGCGGCTATGCGCGTAGTGTCATTTTTTGCCGGCCGAGAAAAATGTATACGAAAAAAAAAAGAGAGAGAGGAGCGAACGATCGGCCGGGGGCGTGGGTGGCGGGTACGGTTTTGTAAAAAGTCCGTATGTGTGTGTGGTGTATGTGAGTACGGCAATAGGTGACAATGGGAATTTTCGTAGTCGCGGATTAAGTTTTGCAGTGTATCGATGGCTTTTGAGAATGCTGCGGTGTAATTTTACGCGGTGAATCGTACGTGTTTTTTTTTTTTTTAAATACCGTTTAAGAAGTGCCACCACCGTCAGAAGCCATACCAGAATTGCAACGGTTCGGACCTGCCTCGTCGTCATCGTCTTACGGCGACGCTACAAACAGTTTTTTTTTTTCGGACCGTGGACGAGAATTATTGCTGTATCGAATAACGGTGATTTGTATTATTTCGGTATTTTGTTTTCCGTTCTCCTCTTCCGTTACATTACGCTTTTGACCGTACGAAAATTCATAAATTCTTGATCGTACGTGTTCAACGTTTATATTTTTGATTTTATGTACACGTGAGTAACTACATTATTTTTTTACTATTAATATTTATAGTTTCGTTTCAATCGTCACGTTGTACGACATATAATAATCAATTAATTCAATATTCAGTATCGTATCGAAAAAGTTCACATTTCGTTTAAAAATATAAAAATTAATTTTTTGTTTTTTTTTTTTTTTTCAATTTCGGTACAATGTTATAATTTTAAATAATACTGTCTATATTTTTTACCTCTAATCAGTCGATAAATCCAATACTTAATATTATTACACATTTAAATCGGACGTGAAACTTGCATACGACGGAGACGGACACTGAACAGTTGTTATGCTGATAGTTATGTAATAATATGCATTTAGTGGCTGCACTCGTTTGGATCAGAAACGATTGTTTCAAGAGTTATTCGATTCACGCGAAAATAACGTCGGACAATCTCTTTTACGTAAATATACTCGGTGTTATTCTTGTTCCGAATGAAAAACCAACAACAACAACAACACACAATAAACGTGATAAACGAGAAATTGACCGCGAGCTCGAGTAACAATTTTCGGGCATATTTAAAAGAACAAAATGACGTTTGGTTCTTTTTGTGCGCGGGTACGCGGTCGGTCGTATACCTACCTGCGAGTTAAACCGTACGAAGGGTAAGTCGATGTTTTTGTTTTCGGTTTTACTAAAACCACACTATATACCTATGTACACAACCTATGTACACAACGGTACGGGCGATCATTTGTACCGCGCAGCAAAAAGTTTATAATATTCTAATAATAATAATAATTGTCGACTGCATATTATAAATATAACAATATAGAATTTTAACAATTTTCCCCGTTGGACGTTGTACAAAAACGATTTTTATTTTTCCGCGTACGACGTGGGTACCTGCCTATATACAATATATATTATTGAAGTTTATTTGATAAATTTTGTTCGAAATCAATTTAAGATTAAAATGTATAACTAAAAGTATATAGGTCGCGAAATATATGCGATATAGTTACCTGGCGGTATAGGTATCGTGATTAATTTTAAATTAATTTCATCGCATTTTATACGATATTTTATTTTCAGGTCTATTAATGTATTATTGAATCGTAAAGTCTTGCGTGCCTGCTACGTGTAATATTAAGTTAGATATTAAATTCGCATACACGAAAATAATAGTTGTAATCCAAAAGAACAATCATATATTTTTTTATTAATTTTTCCGATTTTTCCCATTTACTGCGAAAACTTCAGAGAAAATCAAAAATGGACCTTTTTAAAGTACCATCACAGTCAAATTTCCTTTCAGAAAAAATGCTATTATTGTAAATCTGAATAAAATTGCTGGAAGAAAAGTTGTTCACAGATAAAAAAAAAATAAAAAAATAATTGTAAAATTGCATTATAGAATTATAAGAACATTCTTCGCTCTGCTCTGCTAAACCAGTCTCTGGCTGATATTTTAACAATATATACATATATAATTATAACTTGAAAACGGAAACATTTTTACTGTTCGATTTATTAAAACTTATAAACAAAAACAAATTGGATTATTTTTGAAAATATAAATACCTATCCAAATCGAATTTACTTCCAGTAGAAAATGCAGGCGTGAATTGACAAAAAAAAAATAAAATAAAAAGCGCACAATCATAGGAAAACCAAAATACTATAGGATCATAATTTGTATGAATAATGTTTATTTAAGCGTTTGGCCTCTTTTTTTTCCCCGATATCAAAACGAATTATTTTCTTTGAGCAAATATTCATTTCTTTCCTTTCTATTTAAAATGATCTCTATCTCTGCTTAATCGTAGATTTGGTTAATTAATGTTTTTATTATCTATACAATGATAAAATTTAATTCAAATTTATAATATAAAAAAACCTATTCGCTTTAAGTTTGTGTGTAAACATGTAGAAAATGTCTACTGAAAAGCTAAATTCAACTACAAAATAAATTATAATTATCTGTGTCTCGAATTATTGAGTATTTATATGAAGCCGAAAAACTTTATCCTCATAGAACCAAAAAGTAAGAACTAACTACAAAAAAAACTTGAAAATTTAAAATTACTATAGAGTATATAAAATATAGATGTAGCTTAAAAATGTCCAAAATATTTTTAAAATCGTACCACATCTAAAATATCTCTAAGATGATTTAAAAACTGAATTACAATAAAAAACAAAAAAAATCGAACTTTTTCAGACGCCAATATTGATCTGCATATGCACCACAGGTCCCGGCATTTTCGGATCCTTTTCCGCCAATAAAAACGGATTTACAGATTCGCGCAGATTCCTAAAGGAAATCATTTTTTTATTTTTCCAGCTGTTTTTATAACTAATGAGAAAAACGGAAAAATATTAAACAAACAGATATTATAACAAATATTATTAAAGAAAAAATATAATATAATGCATACGTAATTTTATTTTACCATAATATTGCATATTATATACTATTGACAAAGCACCACTATTAACGGAACTCTGCTCTGAATTGTTTTTCGTTAGCAATGATTAATCGTTGCGATAAGATATACATTCAATTTTCCCTCTACCTTATCAACTAATCACCTGCAGCAGTAGCCAAAACCATAGTGCGGTGTGCGTCCGTATTTTTTTGGCATAAAAAAAAATATTTGACATTTTCAAACGGGAGGTGTAGAGGAAACGGTGCTAGTGAAATGTACGTTCATTCCTCGCTTCGTTCAGAATCTAAAAAAAAAACGCAATATAATAAAACCAATACGTTCGTCGCCGCGTTTAGAACCTAAAGATATTATTAAATTCTCGTTACGGTAAAGACTCTTGCATAATGTTGAGAATATTATAATGTGCGATCGGCGAAACCCTCGAAACAGCTTTTCGCGGTCGCCGAAAACGACTGTATCGGTATAACCGGTATAACCACAGTGGTTATTATAATTTTTTATTACAATATACTTACAAGTACGGACAGTGTCGTCTTCGGACGGATCCGAACACCCTTTTTTTTTTTTTTTTTGTTATACGTGACCTTTCCCCGGGGCTACCGAATACCGGATCAGTCGAACCGATACGCCGATATTTAAAAAACAAACCGGACCGTAGAATATTACAATATCGCCGTTGTGTGTCTTTTCGATACGTTACATTGTTTCCCACGGATAAGTGAAATCGGTCGCAAACTGGTCGCGATCGACGACACCGCGTAACCGGTCGAACGTTGCCGATCGAACTCTCACGGGGGACTCCCCGCTCGCGACGCCCGGCAGACACCCCGGCTTTCTCATGACCTTTCGATACTCTGTAGCGACACATAATACGTGCAACGATAATAATTTCTGTCCCGGCCGCGAATCCAGTTCCGGAACAACGGGAACGGGTCGACGGCGGAGGCGACGCGCGCAGGCAGGGGCGATCCTAGGGGTGACACCCCTCCCCTCCCCCTGAAGTCGGCATATTATAGCTACATTCACACAAGACCTATAATACTAAAAATTTTAATATTTTTATTTACAAGTTTTTCTTTGGGTTTTTTAAATCGACAATCGTGTAGTAGCTGATGATAATCGGCGAATATCGGATAATGGCATGAAATACCAGTCGTCAGTGTACACAGCCGTTAAATTTCGTTCTCGGAAGTCGGCGAAGTTCACTCCAAACCCGCCTAAAAACAAACCCTAGGATCGCCACTGAACGCAGGTTTCGCTGTGCCGTCTGGCGGGGTAACGTCAGGGGCGTTTCGGACGTATAGTGTCTCCGCACGAAGACGGCCGAGTTTTTCAAAATTAATTAAACGTTTTTATCGCGGCACGACCGTGACAAACGGCAAATAACGGCGCGTTTTATAACAATAAGACAACAGTTTTATTAAATACGTTATTTTTTTCTACAAATATTTACGAATAACATACGCAGAGTAATATTTTATGTATTTTCGAGTTTTGTTTATTATTCCCTACCTCCCCTCACCCTCCAATCCCCGAAGTTTTTTACGAGTCGGATTTTATAGTTTAAAACTTTATAAGCTCTTAGTAAACTTTTAGCGTAGATTTCTGTGTTATATTTTAAAACAATGGTAAAAAAAACCCCCCAGTAGGATACCTACAGCCATAAGTTCGACTGAGAAAAGGTCAGAGTTATATAAATTATTCAAAAACGCATAAAACAATAAAGGTTTAACATTCAAAATATCGTTCTCTCAGGTCGTCTGGCCATAATGTGTATAAAACAAAACCTTTGCGGGTTGGCGTAAAAAGACACCGTAAAATAATTATTACAATGTAACAATATTAAATGCACAAAGTGTTTTAGAAATATATGAGTGTACTGATCAAAACGTAAGATTTAATTTAAATTCGAACAACAGGTGTCAATTGTTGACGTTTGATAAAATGTTAGTGTTTACTCCAATTTGTTCCGCTCAAACGGTAACAACCAGAATTGAACTTACATCGAAATTAATTTTTTTTCTTTAGGAAGATAGGATTGCCGAATTTTAGATAATTTTTAAGTTCAAAATTGGAACTCTTGGGGAGCACACGCATACGCATTTAAACGCGATATTTTAAACAAAAATGCTTGTTTGTATTACCGAATAATCTTATATTTTCATACAAACTTCGACTTGTAAGATTGTTTTCACCCGAGAGCCATCTAAAGCTTAAAAAAAATATGGTTTTTCAAACAATTTAAAGAACAGTTATTACGCAGTTAAATTACTTCACTTTTAAAATCACCACGTTATCATGAAGGGTAATGGTCTAAAGGTTATGTACCTGTTTAAATAATGGTAAAATCGCATCCTTTTTTTTTTTTTACCGAAATTAGTCATATTTTATCTATTATTAATAACAGAAAAACATTTTTTAATATACTGTATATATCTCGGGTGAAATTTTAAATATTTTCCTATTTTATTACCTATAATAAATAATATAATATAATATAATAATAATATAATTCGTATTTTTTTCGAAAACGAGGCCTCAAATTTAAGTAAAATGCGAGAGTCCCAAACCCTATGCCAAGCCCGCCTCCCCCCCCCCTTAAGGACGGCCCAGATCTCTGGAAATTTTTAAAATGGAAATAAATGACTCAAAAAGTGGTTACCACTATGTATTTAAATAAAATCGAATCGATCGAAGTCCATCCGGCCGAAATACTTCGTGTCACCATTTCGGTGAACACAGTGTATATTATTTACTAGTAATTAATTACTTTCATTATTAATTAATTTCATACCAACGTTACATATTATTCTATATTTTTATTTTTAAGAGGCAAAACAAAATGCCAGTCTTGAATGTGTATTATTGAATTTGTATTGGAAGTGAAGCAGATGTTAATATGATTATGTATTTTTGGATTGATTGATTAAAATAATATATTTCATGATCTAACGATTCTAAATAAAAAAATTTATTTTGCATAATTCGTCGTTTTTTTAAAAATTTTAGAGCACATTTGCAAAATTTAGTACGTTTTTTAAACATGTTTAAGGATTTCGTACAGTCTTAATACATATTTAACTCAACAAATCAAAAACCACAAAACAATTGTATGAGATTTAAAAGTATAAAGTATGTACTAATACGTTTCACTCAAATAAGTCAATATGGGTTTTATAACTTTTGAACAATATGATAATATATGTAGGTACATTGCTATGACATTTATACATTTTTAAAGCATATTTTAGTGTTTTTATTGCATAAAATGTGCATATAATATATTATTTAAACGTTTTTGGGCACATAAATATATATCCGCCTTGATTATAAAATTGTTTAATACCTATACTAAAATATTTTGGTGTACGTATAGGTAACGGCCGTGTCAGAAGCATCGTCGACTAAATATTCATTGCATCGCTGTGGCTGCTGCTGGTTTATGGAAACTTGGAAACTTCCAGTTTCTTATTAATTAACGGCAAATACACGTCACGTCTAGGTCTAATGACGGAGTATATATACGTATGTTTGATCGTTACACACCAGTGTAGGATGTTCTGCGGTCGACAGGATCCGATGCTTAACGATTGCTGGCTATACCTATGCACTGCAGCTTCGTAAGTTATGCAAAGTTCATGTTCAAATTTGTAAATTGCGTACACGTATTATTATTATTATTATTGTTATAGACTGACGAACGCTGCGAGACGATATTAACTTAGATTCGAAGTTTTACACAATTCGCATACGTAATATTATGGACGTTTTAGTTTGTACACGATGTGTATTCATTTTCAGAGTTCAAGACACGAGACAGTACCTGAATACATCAATATATTATGTATTGATGTGGAACGTATATATAGGTATTTACTTGCACTAAAATAATATTGTATCAAAAAAAAAAAAACCATATGTATAAATATATAAAGGTGGTCCTTATTTTTTCCGGTATGGAAATTATACGACAAGGTAGTCCCATATTTTTTCAAAATTTTCTTCGGGATACTCACCGATCTTGTGCCGTATAATGAAAAAATATACACATCCTCAAAGTTTGAGGCCATTTGGATAATATTTAACGCAGGCGCACGACGTTTAAATATTTAATAAAAAAAAAGCTGCGTGCAATTAATGAAAATAGTGTACAAATGACCACGGATCGATTAGTTGTATTTTTTTTTAAATAAAAAACAAAGGGTCTATTTTAATCCTAAAATCTCGATGTCTTTTTGATACCACATATATGTGGATTAAATTGTCCAAGAATTTCAGAAATCGACTGAAACTAATATTTCTTTACGAAATTACCAACTATATCTATATTAAAACAGTTTGACTTATATTATTAATTAAGTACAGTCGTGTCTCGACACAAAATAACTGAAACCTTGATAACACTAAAACTTGATATTTCGAATTTAATTTTGCCTTCTTGAAATTCTCTTAAAACTCAACGTGTATGTCTCTCAAAAATTGTGATAAACAGCTTATTAATTTATTAGCGTTTTCAATTAACATACTATCCACATGTAAGGTACTAAAAAATAAATTAAGATCTCAGGATTAAAATAGGTCCTATGTTTTTTTTTATTAAATAAAAAAATTAATTCTGAACGATTTATGATCGTTTTTATACTATTTTCATTGATTTCGTTAAATCTTTTTGATATTAATTTTTAAAATATCGTGCGCCTCTACTAAATATTATACAAATTACGTCACATTTTTAGACTATTTTTTTTTATTAAACGACACATGACAGGCAAGTTTTCCGAAGGGAAATTTGGGAAAATGGTCGAATAAGGACCACCCTAAAATATATGTATTCCTGGGCATTTAAATGGAAAATTTTAATTTTAATTTAATTTAAAACTTGTATAAGGTTCTAAAATTTCATGAAACTTAGAATTTTTGTGAAAATTCTGTGCATCTTAGGAAATAAAGGGCTGAAAACGTATTTAAAATAAATCAATAAATCATAACAAAAATACAATTAAAAAATCAAATAATTTAATTGTTTTAGATATTGATCGAAATGAGGAATAAATTGGTTTTACTATGTAGTAAATGTCTGTACGAACCACTCATATCAGAAATCTTATTCTAATCAAAAACATTGTAAACGTTTTTTGGTAGCACTTTTAATTTAATTGGTATATTAGGGAGGTAATTTTTTCATACATTTTTCTTATAGTTTATTATAAAATGGGAAAACCTTACAATTTTTTGTTAATTCCCGGGTTATCTTGACAACAATGGAAAAATACGACTAAAAACACTCTACTCAGAACCGTTTTTCGTTAGCTATGATTAATCTTTGCGTACAAATACACATGAAATGTTCACTCTACCTTTCCAACTTCTCACCTATAATAGTGGCCCATCCATCATGCGAAGTATGTCCGTTTGTTTTTAAAAATACGAGTATTTATTTAATTTTATTTCTTTGTGAAATCATTTTTTTTTTTTATGCATATACATATATATATAAATGTATATTACTATTTTTCACCATACTTAGTAATAGGTATTGTTTGTAAGTTTAAAGTAGTTTGATTTTGCGCGCGTCAATGTAAATAATATTTATATTTTTGGGTTCTATCTCAATTTTAATATTGTACACATAATATTGCATACTATGTGTATTGTGTACTACATGGGTAGATAGTGACAAAAATGATGGAGTTTCTTTATTGCGTATAAATACACTGACCTTAATCGACTATATGCGGTTTTGGACTGTGGTATTCCGTATAGGTATACGAAGTCGTAGGTAGGTACCCGTTTAAAGCGTTATTTGTTTAGGTTAGACGTTTGTTTACCGTTATAATACTATTTTGATTCTTCTCCCGCGTACATACATGATGTAATTGAATTTGCGGAGTTTCGATTGGATTGCACATTAATTTTATAATAATATGTGTGTGATTACGCGGTGGATTGAAAGTTAAAATAAGAATTTTCTTCGTTTATTTGGCCTTTTGCAGTCTGTATCGATTAGCGTACATCCAACTAGAGACTATAAGTAAATATATACGTTCCGCCGTTACAAGTGAAATTAAAAATGCATATTAACGTGTAAATTTAGTTAGATATTCTCTAAGACGAATGAGTGAAATCATCAGGCATCGTGTATTTTTCTTCTCTCCGAAAATACTCAGTAAATATATAATATGCTCGACTAATTGAACGATGCGATTCTTGCGTAGATAATTAAATATGTAATTGAATGCGAGCATTCAATCTTAATTTAGAGAGATCACGAGTAATCATCACTTAGATATTAACTGAGTCTGAATTTTATCTATTAAATTTGTATAGGGTGTCCCGCGGAGATGTACAATATTCTATATAAAATGAGTATATCAACGTGTGACATTCTATACAGTTCAGGTTAGGTACATCATACATATGACAAGCGTAGGTATGTGTATTTTTTAGTTGTAGGTATCGCGTAACAAATCCAATACAAGTATATGAATAAATTACGATTTTTACTCGGATAGTTCCGCATAGGTAAAGGTTACGGTTTAATTAATTTTGTTTTCAAATGTATCCCGGTCATTTTATAAAAGCTAAATAATTTCACAATTACTGTTTTTTCCGGCATTATTTTTTTTCTCTCTTTATTGAAAATATTTAATTCATGGTTCGCGTACGGTGCCATACGTAAAATGAAAAAGGTAAGATACATAATTAATTTTAAGTGCACGCGGTGTTTCAAAGTATTAATAAATGTTTTCCCCGTGTTTGTTGTAATTTTTTTTATCGAGTGTCATACTTGCAGGTATTATTATTACTCTCCGTTTTCTAATTCGACAAAATAAATTGTTTGCCTGTATTTGATTAGTTTTAAAACGTATACATTTCCCGCATTTAAGCCTGCTGCTTAGGTAAGTATTAAACGCTACGTCATTACGTCTGTATTTATTCAAATCGGAATATATTTGTTTATCGTTTGTGTTGTTTTTCAGCTGCGCGTGTTTAAGTTTATAACTGATTGTTTACCGACCAGAGTGAAACCGTTGGAATAGTAAAACAACAACATGAACAATTATTATAACATATTTATATAAGTGTAGGTGAGTACCTACAGTTTTTTTAGGAGACCTTTTATAAAAGTAACACGCATATAAACACAATTTGGTCACAATCGATGAAGGCGGTAGTTTTTCGGGGAGTTTTTTTCTGTTCTTCTCAAAAACTATTCTTCTTACGATAAAAGTGTACGGAACGTTTTTTTTTAATTGTAAACCGAACCTTACGAAAAACGTATCACGAAAATCCGCTGGAACCCGTTAATTTACACGGAAACGATATTATAATGTAACGCGCGGTGATTTTTGAATGAAACACACCGAGAATAATAATTTTCCAAAAAGCAATTTCCCGCGGCCGCCATTGCTTTTCATTAAATTTTAGAAGCATCTCGAATAATAATATTAATGATCCTAATTTGATTAATGCGCGGATGAAAGTTTTTCCTCGTATATGGTATAAGTTTCTTGAAAGTTTAACTGCTGCAGTCGCTGCGAAGATAATTACATAAAAGATAACGCTAATGAACCGGAATTTAAGATCGCCCGCAACGTGAATATTAAATAATATAATTACTGTTAATGTGTGTTATTATATAAATATATATATGTATACATATTGTGCATAATACACGTACAGCTAGTGCGGCTTACCGAGGAACCGTGGAAATCGAATGGCATTAAACGTACAATGTTGTGCATTAGCGAGTCGACATAAATATAATAAAAACACTACAGTATTATGGTCAATGCGGTGGCACCAACCGTGGTGGGATGGGGTTGGAGACGTTGTGAATAAATACCGCGCGAATACCATTTTTTTTTTTTTTTTTTTTTTTAAATATCGATTTTGTTTAAATTAGAATACGGGAATCTGAAATGTTAAACCCGAAATTAAGATTTTGAAATCCGTAAATCTAATATTCCGATTTCATAATCCGAAATCCGAATTTTTCAGATCTTTGGACAACCCGGATTTATGTGTCGCCTAACGTCACATATATACGTATAGTTGAATGTCCCTACCTAATATTAATTTTATATCACGGGCATTTCCTTGCACGATTTTAAATACGTCTCTACGTCGCTCACTTCACCCTATTTAATGATAGATTTATTGTCCCGAAAAGCATGTTCAAAAATTTTTTTTGAAATCGCCTCCATTTCCACCCCCCCTTCCGAAAATATACCCGGGTTTTGGCACCGGCTTAACTTACCGATATTCTGATTGTTCCGAATATTACATTTATAACGGAACGAATCATTTTTACTTTTATTTGAACTATTATAATCATTGATTTGCTTAAATTTCATTAATACACCGCCATATTGAAGCAATAGTAAAAACAATAATTATATTTTTGTCTGCGTAAATAATAATATTATGTTTGCGCGTTATCAAAACGTGTAGAAACTTAACTGAAAGTAAATTTCGTCTAGTCGATGCGTTGCGAAGGAGATCATTTTTCGAATTCGTTGCATTTTTCTCAGTACTCGTGTGTAAAAATATAGGAAAAACGGACAAATTCACGAGCGAACAATGGCTTCGTTACGCTCGTCAATTTGGTTGAAAAAAAATAACCGATCGAATTTTTCACAGAACGTCTATTATATCGACGGAGTTTTGTTAAAAAGCCGTATACCACTAAACATCGTAATATACGTTTTTGGTATCGAAAAAATCGGGAAAATGAGGAGCATAAACTGGTGAAAGGGCGTATTTGAATACGTAAAATTATGTAGGCAAAGTCGACTAAAATATATCCAGACGCCCTTTTATAATATAATTAAATCAACACTGATTTGTTAAAAGTGCGTGTACCGCATTCAATGCGTGTACACTTTGTGTAAAAGGTATTATGACGTGTACGGGTAATTTTATTGTTTTCCGCCGTGATAAACATTGCCGTTTCTTTGCAAAACAATTTGTTTTGCTCCCTGGAAAAAAGTGCTTTAATGGTGTGCGCCCTTTTAAACGAAACACCGTCGACATATTTTAGAAAAGGCTAATGGTATCAGCGTTTACCGAACCCGCGGTGAACGTTAAATTCTATCGGGCCGTTTTTTTTTTTTCGCGCATTCGACACGTTTCGCGTTTTTCGATTCGGCTTTAACATCGGAGTTCTGCCTGTAAAACGCGCGTCTTAGGTATACACGCGAAACGAAATTCTTGAGGGTCGCCGCGGTGTTTATCCGGCGCGATATTCCCTCGGCGTTCCTTTTCCGCCTGCTCCTCCTCTTTCGCGTCCTTCTACACCCCCTCCGGCCCGGTCCGGATTAATTTAATTTATTCGCCGCATTCTTGTGCAACGCTTCCCAATAATAATAATAATTATTATAATACCTATACACTAGTCGGCCGCGGCATACGCTCGGCGGCGGCGCCCGGCCACCGGGGAAACATTAAAAACTTTTCTCCCGAGTAAAGATAAAGGGGACCCGGTGCCGGCGGCAGAGTCGCTTTTCTCGTTCGCCGTTATATTATAATAATAATAATAATAATAATAATATAATCCTGGGGGTTTATATTTATGGCCGCGTGCAAAAGTTGTGCGTGCGCGCACGGGGAGACGCTCGCTCGTCGCGCCTCGGTCCCGCCGCCGCCGCCGCCGCCGCCGCCGCGAAGATAATGCAGCGCCGGGCCCCGCGCGGTAAAAGTAAAGGAGCGGGAGAAAAGGGTGCGGCGGCGTCGGCGGCGGCGGTTTAGCTTTTCCGCCATGTTTTTGCTACCTCATTACTTATGCCTCCCAGAAAACCTCGAGCCCGCGGATACCTCTCGCGGACCCACCCCGGCCGCGGCATCTCTCCCCCCCCCAACTCCCCGGCCGCCGCCGCCGCCGCCGTCGCCCCCTTGGCATTGTCTGCGCGGCGCTCGCGTTTACATTATTACACAATAACAGTAATAGCTGTCGTATGTACGCGCGCGCACACGTATTATAATAATATATTATAACGTCTTACTTAGACCCGACCCCCGCCGCTTCGCGCCCGCTTATAAGACGGCGTCGGCGGCCGGCGGGATGGTGGCCGCTCGTCTTTTGTCTCTCCCGCGCTCGCCCCGCGCCCGACCCCGCCGGCGCGCTCGTACGGCGCGTTTTGTACGTCGCGCGGCCCGCACGACATTCCGCGCCGCGCGCCGCCGTTTTGTCGTCCCTTTTTCCGCGCTCCGCGCCGGCAGCGCGCGAACGGCGCACGCGCACGGTCCGTGCCGCCGCCGCCGCCGTTCGGCGGGGTAACGCGCGCGTCTTATGCGCTCCCGAGGCGGTAGTGACGGCGCATAGAAAGACCCGAGATTTGTTTTTTTTTCCGGAAACTAAAACTACCGTAGCATTTGGGAAATAATATTTTTTTTTTTTTTTATATAGGATTAGAAAATATAGTGTAAGACAAATTTTTAAAAATACCGACCGCCGTGCCTTTTTTTTTTTTTTTTTTAGGAGGGAATTTGGAACGGAGTACCGAGAAAAACGATTCTAAAAAGAGTACTTGTGGTATGGGGGCCCAATTTATCGAGGGGGTGCATAATAAAATCAAACACCGAAAAGTACTTAAAATAAAATTATATTTGAAATTTCGAATTCTTTTGGGGAGCAGATACTCTGACTTGCCCTCCGAGCGCCCAAAATACAACCACCAATTTGTATTTGTGTCCTTTTTGTCAGTGTAACCTAAAAATCAACAAAAATTGCTAGTTTTTCCGATTTAATAAGAAAACTACAAATAAAATTAAAAATGTAACCTCTGTTATGCACCAGATCAAAGGTTCTACAAGAAAATTAACTATAAAGTTTCTTATAAAAGCAAAATTTCTGATTTACAGATACAATAAAACAAAAAATCAGCATATTAAAACACATCATAGTGCTAATGCGTTCCTCGCTTCGCTTAGAATCGACTGCCTACCAAATATTCATTCAGTGATTATAATTCTGATTTTTAAAAGATTTCCCGTCTACAGATATCAATGGGATTTCTATATTTGATATATTTAATATTTTATATTTCGTTTCGAAAAAAATTACGTCTTCTATATTTAAAATAAAAATTGTACAGACTATTTTATCAGAATTTATTGTAGATTAAAACGCAAGACAAATAATTTGAATAGGTATGTAAAAAAAAAAAATTGGATACTTCACACGATGGATGGGCAACTGTTGTAGGTGAGAAATCGGGAAGGTATGGGATAAAGGGGAAATTTAAAGTTTCTCTGTACGATACATATTTACGTTTAGCCTTTGCTAACGATAAACGGTTTTGAGCGGAGTTCGGTTGTACATGTTTTGAAAAGCCCTAATATTTACGATTTTTGTCAAAATATGAAATTAAAATTCTTAGGAAAAAAAAAATTCTACATAACACTCATTTTTTTTTTTTAACCACATAATAAGTCTCCTGTTGTTAAATGGTTTCTTTTCGGTCATTGTGCGGTGTCGTTACGAAATTAAATGTTTTTAACGGCAAGACCCGGGTCCCGCAAACCACGTGGTTTATTGTGGACTGATCAAGAGAAACTGTTATAATAGAATATGATGAGGACATCATGTAACACTAAGGAGAATTTTAGCCGAATGACCTCGGATTAAAATTTGGTTTTCGGAAGGTATATAACAGGTAGTGTTTGGAAAGAATTCGTTCATTGAATTTAATTCCTTTTAAGGGAAATCGATTCGTGAATGTAATTACTTTTATTTTTAAGGAATGGTGAATACGAGTTCATTGACTTTATGTCGAAATGAAAATGATAGAATTCTAAAATATATATATATATATATATATATAAATAATGAAATTCTTATTCTCTATATAAATAGAGCTAAACTTACAAATATTTGAAGCATACCTTTAAGCAACATGTAAAAACTAATAGTTTCTATAAATGTAATTGTGAAATGCATCATTGCACCATGTATTATGAAAATCAAGAATGATCTATTGGTATGCATTACTTTTATCAGCTCGAAAATGTGAATGGGATTAAATTCTTTTAAAAACGATTTTTGTACCACCGAGATCACATAAGGAGTAGTGAAACACGCATTTATGGAAACATTTCAACTTTATCCAACCCTTATACGGTGCACGCGTGTACGTAAATACAATTCACATTCCCTGAAACTAATATACAAAATGTTAACACCAGACTCGAATGTAAAAACGTTTCTCGGGCAACTTTGACTAATACAAATTTTTTTTATCACGAAAATTTCTTGAAACACAGCCGTCTATAGAAAAAAAAAAAAAAAAATGCATGGAAAATGACGTTCAAAGTAAAGTGATTTGACTACCGGTTTATGTGTTTGGAGGAAGGGGAGGGCTAACGAGTAAAAAACACCATAATCTATAATCGCGTGTCTATACATTGCGTAAAAACATCGGTTTCAATTTTTTTTTTATGAAATTCCAAACGATTTCCCTCCTCCGCCGTTCTCGGCGCGCTTTTGATCTGTACCTAACGCACGTAACGAAAAGCCCGAGCGGGATGGATGCGTGTTTCGGGTCGCCTACGATTACAATGTGCACGCGAACACGCAGTACAATGCACTGCACCGCGATACACAATACAGTACCGAATAATCATAATAATAATAATAATAATAATAATAATAATAATAATTATCATCTCGCGCCGAAATAAGTTTAATAATTGAATTCGTCATCGCCGCCGCAGCGCGTCGTGGGACGGGAGATAAACGTTAATTAAATTTACATCGGAGTAGCTTCTCTACAATATTATTACTATAATTATCATTATTATCATTATTATCGTTATTATTATCATTATCATTGTTGTTATTATACCGGTACACGCGTATAATAATAACGCTGCAAAGTCTCTTCTTCTCGGCGATAAAGCGCGGAGTCGGCGGCGGCCGTGTTTCGTTATCGCCGCCGTGTGCATAGAACTCTGTCGGAGTTAATCTTTAACGTTCGGCGCGCCGCGCCCCGTCCGCGCGTCGGAACGAGCCGGAACTCTTGGACGGCAATGAAAAATTCGACCGGATCCACGGAAAGTTGCCGTGCGCGACGTTTACGCGCGCGTATGGTACGCGACCCCGACAATCCGAGAGTCCGGGGGAGGGGGGGGGGGCTGGCACGCCATTTCGTTTAGAAAAATCCGCGATGTTTTTTATTTTCGGAAATAACGTCCCGGGCCCCGGACGGACGGACGAAATCGGCAATGTCCATCACCCGGCACTGTCGCTCTATTCGCGATGAGATCTAACCGCCGAACGAATCTGGACCCCGAATCGGCGCTGCGAGTCCCGCGATCGGTCCGCGATGCTATTCGCCGTCCGAATGGTTCGATTTCGCAAAGCCCTACAGGATTACGGGATACCCGAGCACACACGCGCGTATACGACCACTACTTCAGTTTTCAATCGTTATGTTTTCGGCAAATTGTCGGCAGTTTCAAAATTCGAAAATCCCACTGTATTCGTTTTTATTTACTAATCTGTCTGGAGTATGACGACCGAAATAAATTAATAGGTCGACACTTTAATTTAATATAGTAGGAAAGGTATCTAGGTATCTATAGGGAAACTTTTTTTTGTTTGATTTCAATATTGTAAAATTCGAATGTATTATAATTATCATATTTTCTCTCACAACGAACGCCTCTTACGTCTCGAATATCACTACGTCGGTAGAAGGTCGTCATAGTTTTTTTTTTTCCAATGGATTTTCTTGTTGAATTTTTTAATTCTTGTACCATAGTTACACATGAAAAATCTATAACATAATAGGATGTGTATTAAAAAAAAAAAAGAATGGTAACGGTATCGTATAAACTGTCTACCATACGTTTAGTTTCTTTTACCACCCCTCCCCCCCCAATCACCTCAGTAATTTCGGAACCAAACTAGATGGCTTCGTTTACGCTCCAGAGAATTTATTTTACTACATTTTTTTATTTTTTTTTTTAATACACCGGAAAGCGACGACCTGTCCTTATCGTAGTATATAAAAATTAAATTTCTGAATTTCTTAAATCGATGAAAATCTCGTGTAACCCCTTATCGAACTCTCATGCTTTTTGGAAAATCTGCCTTGATATGAATATCATGGTCGACTGTTTATCTTCCAATTCTGAAGCCACCTTGATAGTTACCTTAATGACTACACCTATAATTGTTACAATCTTGAGCGCCCCCTTTTTTCATATCTGTCAATAATTAATAATATAAAAACAATTATTTAAAAAAATTAATTTCTTTTTAAAACGATATTTTCATAATTTCCCTGCGAGTTGCGTAATTTTCTTGTAGTTTAACTTTATTTTTATTTTTCTCACAAAGTACTGTTATAGCAACATGACCTTTTTATTTCCCCCCCCCCCCGAGTAACTCGGAACTATCAACTCGTCTTACGGAAAATAATTCCCCGACTTTGACCTACATTCGAAATTTAAATAATTGCTAAGACCGCATTTATTTCCGTACGAATCCTCTATTCCCGCAGGCGGGCGTATCAATTATTTTTAGTGGGGTCGTCGGTTACCGGGAATACCTACCCAAAGTCGGTTGCGCGCAAAATATTTCGCGAAGGTTCCCAGGTTCCTTGCATACATCTACATCAAATTTGTTGATACATTAATAAGATATACTCCGCGCGTTGGCCCCCGTCTCGGTTCTGTTGTTATAAATAAATGAAAATACACGGTCGCATAAATGAATAAATTTAACGTTTATTATTAATGTCGGTTTCGGGGAGAGGGGATTTCTCTACTTTATGGTACGATTATGCGCCGAGCGCGCGCGCGCGCGCGCGGATTAAAATAACATAAGATTCCGCCGAACACCAGTCCTGTGGAACGCAGATATAATATATAGGCTACCACCTACATAAACTGTACACCCCGTTTGATGAAAACGTTATCTGAATATATTTCGGCAAAACCTCGGCGTAACACAGCGGAGTAACTCGATTAATCGGAGCAATTAATATTCTAAATGGCCCAAAGCCAATTTTAATTGTTATTATTAATTTTAGTGTTAGCCATGTCGAATTGCTGCAGCTGCAGACTCGCTACTGATTAGCGAGCGGGGGAGTAGTGGAGGGGCACGTAGGTAGGTAGACGCAACGCAAGTCCGAGAGAAATATCGGCCGCTCCGGAAACTTCATCTTATATAATATATATATATATATATACCTATACCTATACCTATACCTATACCTATACCGTAAGAGAGACTTAAGAACGAAAACCCCACGTTATTAGTCCGATTACAATAATGTTATTAAGTAATATACGTAGGTATAATAGGGACGTGCTGCGGTAAGATCAGGAAGTCTAAATTATATTTGATTAGTGTTTTCCCGAAGACAAATACGTGACTCGATTAAAATGTCAAAATTAAAGAAGTCCATTATTCACGTTTGGACGAAGTTCGCCCTTAAGGTAGGATAACATTATACAGCTGTATCAAGTTGTGCAATTCGCTATTGGATATCGTAGCCATCTATAACGGTATAGATACACGGACAATTATTGTAAGTTATGCGGTTTACCTAAATGCATTAAATAAATCTAAGTGATCCGAAACATGATGCCATAAACTTTGCATTGTCAATAATATTGTTATGGTCCTTGCGGTAATCGAATAAGATTATTAATCGCAAACATTAATGTTTGGTAATTTAGTAGGTTATCGTCGAAATTTTAGAACACCAAATAATAAACTTTTCTGCAGTAAAAAACAAATGTCTAAAACGTTAATTGGCTGGCTTAATTGATTAGCTATATGCGCCTTCGGAGGTTAAGTGTTAGGAATGGTTCTAAACACTTCTTCCTACTGTCCATAAGCCTTCCCTGATTTTCCTACCCTAAAAAATGTAACAAGTAGCATATTGACATTAAAACTTGAACTTCAAAAGTTCTAAGACAGTACGACGAAACGAGAGTAGGTATACATTTTACAATTACTCACAGAGTCACGACCATTGAAAATTATATTATTAATAATATTATACAAGTATAAATACGATCGGAAAGGTGCCAACAGGTACATATTCAGGGCGGAAAATATCCGAATTTCCCTTACAATTCAAAAACATTACTACTAATTAATTTTTTTTTTTATGTATTTATTTCTATTCAATTTTCTGATTTTCCTCATATTTTTCCTAACAATTGAAAAAAGATGTAAAATAAAAAAAAAGGTAAATAAATAGTTTCATTATTTTTTTTTTTTCAATTTTTCTATTTCGGTTGAATTTTTCAGTAATTGGTTGGAAATAATCTTCGAAACCTAAAATTCGTAAAAAATACTTAGATAAAACTTTTATGTGATAAAATCTACAAAAAATTCGGAAAACTTTTGAGCCATTGAAATTTTAAAACTTTGATTAACTCCATTTCGCGAAGCCATAATTTGTAATGGTTGTGATGGTGATTTTTGTATAAGGTAATTCGGGCAACATCCCCTGGTACCGACCAAAGAAAATTGCATTGAATCAATGGTAATGCAAATATTTTTTTTATTTATTTTTAATTATATTAAAATAAAATTTCACAAAATAATTATGAGTATATTAGGTTTTTCCAGACTTAATAACACTTTCAAACAATTCTGGCAAAGCATTTCAATTTGCAAGTTTTTTAAATTTTTATTTGTATAAAATTGTTTGCCAAATAGAAATCAATGATTGAAAATTTAACATAAGATTAATTTTAAATTGTTCCTAATGGTCAAAAATCACGTTAAGCTAATGCAGTAATTTTATTTTTATATAAGTGTTTGAAGTTCATATTTTGACAAAAATCGTAAAAAAAAAAAACGATATTTTAAAACATATTTCAACTAAACTTTGCTCAGAATCTTAATTCGTCATCAATAATTTATTGTTGCGTACAAATAGAAATTAAATAACTTTACTTATTTTACCTTCCCAACTTCTCACGCACAACAGTAGCGCACAGTACCGTATTAAGAAGTAAAACAAGCCCGAGTTGTAATTTGGGGCTGTCCTGCTCTCAATTGAGAATTCCATTTTTTCCTTAAAGCCTTTCGAATGACACATTTTTTCGTTTAAAAAAAAAATAAATGAATAAATAATAACCAATAATAGATTAATACAACCCTATCATATTATTAACCACGTTTAATGTAAATGGTTTCTAAGATCGTAATGATTATCGATGATTTTTTTTATTTGTATTTCGTTTCTATTCTACGATTTCGTTATTTTTTAACAGTTTTCCATATTTTGATGGTATAAGAAGTATTCAGAAAATTATAAAAATGTAAAATTTATTGCGGCCCACCGAGTTGAGTAACACGGTAATTCGTCAGCTCTTTTCTTTTTTTTTTAATTAAAAATAATTATAAATTGTTTTCAATACGAAGTATAAACCATTGTTAGTTTACATTCGTACATTATTTTAAACAAAAATGTTAATTTTCTACGCTCTTTTTCAAATTCTTTTAAATCTAGGGATAACCGTTTTTCCGCCCTGTCTCTCCCTACAGGCTCTCAAACGCATGAATTTATACAGATATTACTACAGAACTAATTCGTATGCCTGGTTTTTAATTATTGAACGCGTTTCGAGTATAATATAAAATTATTATTCTATAGCCAACTGAACTTTCTATAATATCACCTACTATCCAATTCGAGACCTATAGATGCGACCCATTAAAATAAGACTAGAAAAAATGTATGGCATTCGAATTGTGGAGACGTTTTCGATACACGACTCCCGCGATAATGTTTCGAGTTTAAGACATATTTTGTCGATTATGCAATATCACGCGTATTCGATAACATGATGGCGGATAACGACGCGTGATCATTGACGTTTCAATTTTCCCTCTTGCAGCTACTCGATTAATGCACGCAGTTAAATTCACGGTATATTCAACTGATGTTCGCTGTCAATAATTAAATCGCGTTGAAATTTATATGCGGCGCTGCACATCGACTGGTAAATTCAAGGGAAACGGTGCCACACGTTTGATATTTAAAGGGTTGCGTATGGACAATTGTAGCGGAATTTTCGGTAAAACGTATCGACTCGGATCGGTTAAACTTTCGCATTAATAAGTATTTTATTTTGAACAAATGGATTTTCTAGATAAAATTGTGACATTTAATTTCCATCACAGGCCCACCAAATCATACTCGCGTCTCAAGATAAAACATTTTTTTTCGACACAAGGTTTTATGTTCAAATACAATTATCTAAAAATGTAAAAATTAAAATATTAAAATATACCGACCAAACGTCAAAATTATTATTCAACCATTATAGATATGTAAACGTATGGATAAAATAATATTACAATAACACGTGATTGTTATTTGGCCTTGTTCCCTTGTTTAAAGGTCTATACTGGGTTTCAAATGGACTTTGCTTGTGTATCCATTTAAACACAAAAAACCTTCTTAAAAATTCCCCGGTTCATAATCATCGCCTTATTATAACATCGTTTTATTGAAATCGAATAAATTAAATGTTTGAGTAATTATTTTGCGATGAGTACGTGTGCTAACATTACTCGTATTAGAATTAGGGTTTTTTTTTTTTTTTTATATAGAGCTTTTAACATTCGAACACTGTTATACCAATACGGATAGTACCTTTATCATGTGATCATCGGATTTGATTCGAATGTAAAATATTAATAATAGTCAATAATAATAAATTATTAATATATTTCATTTTATACTCGTAAATAATGTGGATATAGAAGACCCAGTATCTATGCAACTCGAGGGTCTAGCAACAAAACCGATTTTCCGGAAAAACGTCAATTGTAAAGAATCGGCCTTAAAATACAAACATAATATTTTATATTGTAAAACGCACGTTTATGAAAAACTGTATTAATTGTGTAATCCGTCTGATGAACGTATCAATCGCAGTTAAAATTCAAAACCATTCTTTCTGTTTATATAATTTAATTTTTAGCAGGTTCGTCGATAATGTTCGGGTATTGAGTATAATCGATTTAAATGGGCGAAAGGCGAATTTTTTTTTCACAATAAAGAATAAAGGCCGCAATGGTAAGTTTCGTAAGTGGCCATTGGTTAAAGTGGGGGAATTTTTTATTGGACGTAAAATTATCAGTCACCTTTAGCTTAAGTCTTCGAGTCCGGGGAATGCTTTTGTTAATGTATTGCTGAGATATTTTTAATGCAATTTTAAAAAACTCAAATCATTTGTATTAGTAGACATATTTATTCAAACCACTATAGTATAAAAGAGGTTAAGTAACTAAATAGTCAATAAACCAATACAAATTACTTAATTATAGGATTTCAATGATAGTTTTAAGATAAATTGAAATAAAAATTACTTGCGAAAATGTATCTTTTTTTTTTAGCCCGGGTATCTATTCAGTACTTACACGTTAAACAATGTGTTGCAATTTTCGAATTCAATACCTCTGTCCTTCGTGAAATCCTGAATAATACGCTCGCGCGCTGCCAGAGTACAATATACACTCTGTATATAACGTTCAGTCAAACGACGTTTCAAATATTTATTTGGAAATAAAAAAGAAAAAAAAAACAGTTTTCCGTAATGCATAGAAATCATTTCGGATATACGAATCACGGCGGAGATTTGATCACGAGGAAAATGAAAATATAATAATATCACATCGCCATTATTTGTTGCCATCCTTATTTTTATAGGCGAAATGACTACCGACTTTCGATTTTCAAACAAAAACCTAATTAAGAGTTTCAAAATATATATATATATATAGATAAATTATTGATGCATTTTGGTATTGAAATGTTTGATATTACTCTCCCCTTACCCAAACTTAAAAGTGGAATATCTCGTGAACGGGTCGACGGAAAAAAAATGTATTTAAACCAATATTCTGTCTACCTGCGTAACTTTTATTATAGGTTACAGTTGAAAATCACAAGCCGGTAGTCGTTTCACCGTCAAAGCTAAGGATGACACAAAATAACGTCGATGTAACATTTCTAGATCTGCTTGTTTCTTATATTGTCCAAACATTTTTTTTATTGAAAAAAGTCTAAATAATGAGTGTTCAACGGTAAAAGAATCACGCCGTACATGTACGTGTATTATACGTTCAACAATGTTACATACGGTATAATGAATTTCGACCGTCATCGGTCGACGGCTTATGTTACTTAAAAGTATAAAATAATTCATTGCTCCGAACTTGCGTACAAACACACACTCTCTCACACACACACACACACACACATATATATGTAAAAGCGGTCGTCGTAGGCAGTTTTAATAAATTACCGCGTGTACACGGATGTTAGTTTCGCAAAGAAACTGGCTATAGGTACCTAAATACATATATATATATATAAATGTGTGTGTGTGTGTGTGTTGGTATATTATCCTAATGTACGATTTAATAGGGTCTTGTTGTCCGTAGAACTTTGGATAACTTTAGAATCGTCAGCGAAACGCTTGAATTACACGTATATATAATATAATATATAACTGCAGGTCTCGGATTATAAAGCACCGAAAATAACTGAAATTTCAAAAATTCTTTCACCATTAGAATGCTGGAGTAACGTAGACTATATTTATTGCTAGAAAATATAGGGATCCCCACGAAAATTAAAATAATACGGTTTTTAGGTATTTTCGGTAATGTTTATTTATCTATTTACACTATTATCTAGCAATAGCAAAACATGTGCACTGTTTATTCTTATTTTTTCTGATTTGAGAAAAAAAAAAAAATCGTCTAAACAATATGCCTAGAAAAAAAAGGCTAACTATCTTAACATACTTCCCAAGCGAGATTAGCAAAAATACGTTGAGTTGGCGAAACTTCTTCTGAAATTTCAGATCGTCTCGCAAGTCAGAGATAGTACGCGTCGCAATTGCGGGCCAGAGGAACCAGCGCCGAACGTTCACTTCGTCTTACTGAGCAAAATGTCAGACCGTCACAGCTATACGAACGACAATTTAGCGCCGAACCCTCGCAGCGGCTTATGGCACAGAATGAAAGACAACAGTCGTTAACAACTAGAACGCGCAATAGAATTTTAGCTCATAGTAATAATAGATCGAAAAAAAAAAATAAACAATAAACAGAAATAAAAAAAGGACGGACATACTTCGCGCGTGGGCACAACCACTGTTGTAGGCGGGAAGTTGGGAAGACGGGAATTTAATGTATACCTGTAAGCAACGATAAACCATTGCCAACGAATAAACGGTTCTGAGCGGAGTTCAGTTGATAGTGTTGTTCTGTCAACAATATATACGTATGTCACATAATGGTGAAATGATAACAACAATGTGCGTTTCCATGACAACAACGATTGTTTAAAAAAGATTTTAAAACAATAAAAACTTAATAATAACTAAAAATAAATACAAACGGTTGCCGACAACAACTTTATTTTCAATCTTTCAATCTTTTCTAACCTAAAGCACCGGGTTTTTCTCATTATCTCGAATATTAATGAGAATTTCGAAAAATGACTTCTTTAAAGTACCACTCGGAGAACATTTCCCTTTAAATAAAAAAAAAAAAATAAACATCATTGTAAAACCATTACATTCCTCGTTCCACGCAGAATCTAAAATTCCATAACAACTATGATAACTTAAAATAAAGAGTCCGTCTGACTGTCTGGCGGTCTAATATTGACTTGAAATAGGACGGGCTATCCTGATAACATAAAAATACAAATAACCGTGCACTGTACCGGGCGGTTAAGTGAAAAGCGGAAACACGTACAACGTCGTCTTTGAATATTTGTATTTTTCGGTGCACTAGAGTATACTATTAATTTTAGCGTTATTATGGTGGATATAACATAATAGCTTGTAATAATGTATCTATGGTAACATGGATGAAAAAAAGTATGACGCACTAGAACACTTTTAGTCCACCGGACCATCCGACCTATTTGTTTTCGTTCGATATATTGATACGGGTAAAGCAACACGGGAATAAAGATAAAAGGAATAAAAAATTGGCACGGGAAACGCCGGGCGCAAGACAGCTAGATAAGAATTCGTAAATGTAAACTGTTCGACGGATCGATAGGCCGGGCTACCTAAAAATAGATAATAATATGAAATAAAAATGTAATTGTATTTCTTACGGATTCACATGTATGACAGAATTGTCCAATACTATATAAAAAAATAAGCTGTCCTAGGACAGCTTTTTCTGGGAACGGGTGCAGCTACTGTTAATTTTTATAAGCAACGATAAACCGTTGCTAATGAAAAACGATTCTGAGAGAAGTTCAGTTGATAGTGATACCCTGTCAACAACATACCGGGTGATTCATTTAAGTGGGTACACTCATTATCTCGGAAAGTATTAATTTTTTTTCGGAATTTGTTTTATAGAACATTCAAGAAACAAGCAGCTCTACAATTTTTCATTTACGTTAATTTTTTATTTTGTGGGTTAAAACCACTACCTAATTTTAAATTTTCAAATAACAAATAAAATAAATATTATTTAAAATAAATTGTAGTGTTGAAATTTTTGATTTCTGTAAAGTCGTTTACGAGATATGTCACTTTTAATTTTAGGTTAGAGAAACGTAGTCGTGCAACATTAACACACCGCGCGCCGTACCGCCACACAAATGATACTCCACATCTCTCCTCCAATCCAAACTTAAAAGTGGAATACCTCGTCAACGGATCGACGGAAATCAAAAATTTCAACACTAAGATTTACTATTACTAATAATTCATCTATTTTTGGAATTTTTAATAAAGGTTGTCGTTTGAAAAACAAAAGTAGGTAGTGGTTTTACCCTCAAAAATAAGGCTGACAAAAAATAATATAAATATAAAATTGTAGAGCTGTTTGTTTCTTGAATGTTCTAGAGAACAAATTCCAAAAAAAAATTAATACCCTCCGAGATAATGAGTGTACCCACTTAAATGGATTACCTAGTATGTATAAATGAATCATTTATGGGCATTATATATTTTCTTTAATAATATTTGTTTAATGTACTGATTTTCCGATTTGTCATCTGTTTTTTTTTTTTTTTTGGTTTTCACATTTGCTGAGAAAACTCCTGGAAAAATCGAAAAAATATCTCTTCAAAGTATCTCCCCAGTTAGATTTCCTTTGAGAAAATGTGTTATTATTGTAGATCAGAGAAAAATGTGTGGTAAAAAAGTTGCATACAGAAAAAAAAAAAATAAACATATTTGTAAAACCATGAGATTCTTCGAAAAAACTCACACCACAGGAAAGCTATAATAGATATACGGTGCCCATTATTCTTGAAGTCGACAAATTTTGGGAAGAGCTGGCCAGAAATTTGTTCTAATACATCTGTTATTAAAATAGAATCCGTAAAATGTGTACTCGATCGGTCCTGAAATTAACAGGCTTTGCATCGAGCACAACGGTTTATTGAACAAGTGAAACGTGTTGTTTTTCAGCGTACACTTTCTTAAATTCGAATATTACAAAAACAATGTTTTTGAATCTTTGTTGCATCGAACTGATTGTTTTTAGATGCTAAATTTATTATTTCTAGAAAATTAAATCTGCGGACTTCATTTTTTGTGATTTATTTTTTTTTTTTTACCTCCCGATGATTAAATTATTGACCGGCTAGAGGACACTCGGATGTAGAGAAAGAAAAACCCGGTATGCCTTAAGCCAATTGAACGATATAACGATATTTACCAGGTTTAACGATTTATTTAAAAAAAATAATCGCACTGTACATTTTCAAAAAGTTCAGATACATTGGATGAATTTTCGTTATCCTTATTACGATCCATCAGTTTTCTCGGAGAATTTCATGTAAATTTCACTTTTGTTTTTTATCTTTTTATTATTTTTTTCATTTTAGTTAAAAACTCCAAAGGATTATGGAACCGAGTAAATTTTTAATTTCACACGTTTACCTATACTCTTTGTATATCTTAAACGAATGGTGTAATAGCATTTGATTTTCAAACAACAGCAACCCCCTTCCTCCCCATTTTCAGTACAATATAGTATTTAAAATAAGTAAAAAAGATTAGTACGTTTGAAATTTATTTTTAGATAAATACCCTTTTCCTACTCCTCCGGTGCAGACATAAAACTACATTACAACGCGTAGACGGTGTATTCGCCATTGTGTTACGTGGCGTACTGAAAAATAAACGTATTCTCTTAACGAATTTGGTTTGAAAAACGGAGGGAAAACATTTCGCGTGTCGCGTGATTAATGGTGGCCGTTACCCACGCCCGGAACAGGGGAAAACAATAATACCGTAATAATTGTAGGCAAAGAAAAATAAAAAAAAACGATCGACGATTCTATACGATGCGGACGGAAAAAACCAAAATCGTTTTTACTCGGAGACCGCCGCCTGCGCATGGAATTGTGCGTAATATTTGTATGTATGCGCGTTTATATTGCACCGTCACGCGTTTTAAACCGCGGCGTGCTAAAATGTTTAACTTTTTTTCATTATCTACCGAGTTTTATAACATATATTATTATACACTCTAGCTTCATATATATATATATATATACGTATATATTTGTACGCTGCACAGAAAGTGTTTTGGTATGTTATATCGCCTTACAAAAGCTATCAAGTAGGTACCTATACGAAATTATTACTGTTATAATAATCGTATAACAATAAGGTGAAAAAGCCGTCGTTAAAAAGAAAACAGATCGACGATATTCGTATTTAAGTCGCGAATTGTTAATGTACACGAGGCGTTCGGCGGCAGAAGAGCGTGATAAAATTTAGGTTTCCCCCCCCCCCACACACACACACACCCGCCGCCGCCACCGCCCGTCAAAACCGACTTTTGTACGCGGATAATAGCCGACGGAAAAATACCGTCGGGTGTGGGCAGACACGCGCATCTGTACGTTTGTGTTTCGACTGTTGTCTGTCGGCGGCGCGTTGCGCGTAGGACCCTCCGTCGTACACAGCGTTCTATCCGGTCGCTCGAACGACGTCGGAACGCTGCATAATGAGCGGCCCTCCGACGGGTTGCCGTGGAAACGTGGCTCCCGTCCGTTTCGGAAACGGATTCGGTACGTCCGGCGCCCCCTGGCGGTCCGACGGCGCGCGACGGGCGTCCGCGCGCCGCGTGACGGGCGGTCGAGCGGCCGTTATCCGCAGAAACGCCGAACGGCACCGCCAAAGGGGGATCGCTTCCGCGGGTAGATGTCGGGCATGGGACGCGCGCTAACGTTCGAACGGTGCGGGTTCACCGTTACGGGCGTTTCGCTGGACACGGACCGCGCGCGGGAAACCCCGCCGCCGGATCGGCGCGGGCGCAGCACTTGAGATTTTCCGCGCGGTTTTTTTTTTTTTACGCGGTATTGTCGGGAAACGCGATCGCGGGCTCGACAACGGCAATATCGCGGGACGTCGCGAGAAAATAACGACCGTCGAAAACCCTTAACGTCACACCGCAGTGCCGCGTAAACTATCGGTCCGGGTGTTGCACGAGCAACAATTCTCGATTAACGGACGGGCGTTGCTAGGAAGACAAACGTTATCGTCATCTGTTCCGAAGACACCCCCGTTTCACGGTACAATAAATAACGGGAGTACATTTTAACGGCATTCCATCAACAGGCGTCACCGTATATTGGACCGGGTAGGTCGCCCGAAATCATTTGAGCGACACCAATATTTTTATTTTTTTTTTTTTTCATTTCTCTATACGCGCCACCGATTTGCCGACACAATGCGCGCGGGTTCACGTACGGTGTCCATCGGAATGATAATCGTAACGCCGGAACCACGCGCGAGAACTTTACCGCGTGTAAAAAAAAAAAAACAGTTTTGGCGTTTTTACCGCCGCATATAATTATTATATTTACTCCGTTCGCCGCGTTGTTATTATTCCTATTACCGTTATTATAAAGTGTCGGCGTAATTTTTTTTATTACGTTTCCCCGGACATTTTTCGGTAGGACGGGGGCAGGTTTACGGTACGGGACGTGGTTTTTTTTTTTTTTTTACAACATCCCACGAGAACGAGAGTAAAATACTAAACCGCGGGTCCCTCGACGAAACCCATCGTTGTTTTAATTGGTCAACAAATAAGTACTCGTTGTAATCGTATAATTGACGAAAATAAGTATTGTCGTAAAAAAATGTCGACAATTTTTTCCTTTTACGGCGTACTGCAGTGACGATGAACATATTGGTCATAACTGGACGGCCGAATGGAAAAACTGCTGATTACCTTAAGTTTTATTTCAATAAAAAAAAAAAACTCGTCTGTACGACATGCATAACCTAATACCTTTATAACCTTAAAAATGGAATATTATCTTTTACACGTTCGTTATACGAATCTGCGGCCTACGGTTGCAAAGTACCCGTCCGAGTTTATTTTTCGTATTTTCAGAATACCATCATTTTTCCGTTCAGTATTCAATTGTTATGTTCCTGATTACCGTCACTGTTCGTACATTTTACAAACAAATTGCATCCGATTCCGAAAAATGTGTCTATAGTTTTTTTTAAAAAAAATTAACAAACGTATCGTATACCGTAACCGGCTTCACGCAAATCAAAATGCACAAAATCGACAAATGTAACTACAATAAGTTTATCCAGTTACGTGCTATTGCGAAAAGTGCGTGGGTACGATAGATTCTGCCGAACCGTTTAACTGAAACCCAAAAGTTTTTTTCTATAACACCCCCCCCCCAAAATCAAATTAATTTCTATATACGGCACTGCGCGGTGAGAACGAGTTTTGATCGCTCGGAAACCAAAAATATTTACAACGCTCAGAATCACAATGTCCGGAGAATCGCATAATAAATAATTAATTTATCAGGACGCATTAGCAGGGACATATCGGTTTACATTCGCTAGATATTTTTATTTTTTTTTTTTGGATTCCGAGCGCTGTGGGCAATTTATATATCGGGTGTTTGTAATGTTTCCGTTTTGGTTTTTCTGTTACAGTCGGGTTATAAATAATCGTAGGACCCAACATTTTTCGCGGAATACGGCATTTCGAAACATCATGCACGCAACCGCATTTCGCTCAGAATCGTATTTCATTAGCAATGGATTATCGTCGCGTAAACCAAAATATAACTCTATGTTTCTTATTACCCACACTTCTCGCCCACGACAACGGTACACACAAAAGCGGTGGGATCAGCTCTTTTTTCCTCGCCGTGTTTTTGGGATTTTTATTAACAAATCCTTACGAATCGTGTACGCGTAACTGGAGACGTCGTTTACGGAGTTTTATTTTGCATATTTTCGTTTATTTGTTGCACGTTTCAACGAGAATTGTGGGCTGCCTACACGGCGAAATGTGTCAACGCCACCGAAACGACAATACGCCCGCCTTAATTGCTCGGGAATTTCGGGGATTACACAATAAATAATAAAATAACGTTCAACAATCGATTTCAAAAATAAATAATATAAATACAGTTACCGTGTGTGTGTTACACGACACTCGTCGTTTATTTACCGACCTGCTGGATTTCGTTAAACGGGTACGATTGTTTTGATTTTTCTACGGCATTTTTTTACCGTCCGGACACTCTGGTGATTTACCCGCGCCCTACAATTTATCATACAACCGTACGGTGTGTAAACGGCGCGGGGCGAATAGAAAACGGTAAATTTCGACGACGGCGGGAAACCGCCGGGTTCTCGGCCGCGCGCGGGCCGCCAATGCGATCAGCTAGGCGCACAATGTCCCCCCCTCCCTCACCCTCCACCCGAAAACCCGCGCGGCCGGCTCGCGCTAAAACTGTACCTCCGGGCGTTTAATACGTCCGTGACGCGATTACAAAAACCGTCGGTCGTCGGCGTCCGCGCGACCGCCGCGGCGCTTAATTTTCAGGTCGTTTGGCCGTAATGCCCCGCGGAACGAGGCGCGCGCGCGTACAGGGCCATTATTGTATCGCGCGAACGCCGGTTTCACCGCGCGCGTGCCGGTCCCGTCGGAAATGGACTCCGTCGCCCCGACCGCTTCGGCGGTAGCGGCGGCTGCGGCGGCACGCGGAAAATCGGCGATAGCAGCGTGTGTATAACACACAACTCTTTCCGCACAATGATCGGATGATGGGGTGCGGGAGAAAAGAGGAGGAACGACGACGACGTGGCGACGGCCGGGAAAGATCGGGAAAACGAAGCGGGGAGTTTGATTAGTGTATATATATATATATATATGTACACATGAATAATAAGGGTAAAAAACGGTGTGCGGCGCGGCACGGGGGCAGTCGATGGATTTCTTTCCTTTTATTTTTTTGTTTTTCCGGACGAGCGGATGGGCACGCGGTAGACGAAATAAGGCTTAAAGGGGGTCGTAAAAAGACGATCGGCTTCTTTTTTTCTTTTTTTTTTTTTTTCCCACTGCAGTTCGTCTCGGTCCCTCTTTTATTTTATTTTGCACGGCGGCGCAGAAAACGCGAAAAAGGGTTCGGCGGCGGCGACACGGTGCAGTGCAGCGCAGAAAAAGGGGCCATCGCAATTAGCCGCGGGTATAAGATAAATGAATCCACTTATTTCCCGTCGTCTCGATGTCGAATCAGCGGCGGCGGCGGGATATATAAGACGAAAATATATATATATATATAAAAAATAAAAAAAATAAAGAAAATAAAAATAAAACAAAAAAATAAAAACTCTCCGAGCGCTCCTATCCGCGGGGCGAGATCAGAACCCGACGGAATCCAGATTAATAAGGATCAAAAGTAATACGAAATTCGCATTGCCCGTCACTGTGTAGCAGTCGACGCCATCTGTATTTCGTCGCTAATATTATAATGTTATTATTCGCCCGCTTTTTGACGTTTCACTCGCGGCCCCGATACGACGTGATCCGCCGGATAAAACGATAATATTTCGTTTTCCCTGCAGTCTCCGAGTCCAGCGGCTATTATAATCGCCGAGAAATAAAATTTATAATCGTTATTATTATTATTATTATCGATCGCCCTGACCGACGAGCGCGCCGCGGTCGTACACCGTGACAAACCTTTGAACATAAACGTAACGAAATACGATTCTTTTTTTTCTTTTTTTTTTTTTTTATGTACATTTTAATTGCGTCGGTCCTATGGTATGACGTTTTTTCGATATTCCGATTGCATTTGCTGTACGGACGTTTGAAATCGAAAACCAACGGTCGATGTTAAAGTTGATCGATAAATCGGTCGAAAACCCGATTTTTTTTTTTAGAAAAATAAAAGCCGTGTATTCCAGAGATAATATACGAGATAGATATATCGTAGATATATTATTTATTTATTTTTTTTTTTTTGCTAAAAATATCGGTTTTGAAAAATTAACCGGGTACGTGTTACGAAAGAATTAAAAAATAATATATATATTTGATTATCGACAAAATAATTATATTATACAAATACCAAAGTGCGACGGATAAATTATAATATTTCAATACCCGACGAAAATGTACTATGAAAATAATTTATTTCAGACGATAAAATATTATCATGATGCTGCTGATAAATTATTAGATAATATTCACTAATTTTAAAGGTGATTTTTTTTATTCTTTCATATTCTTATATATTTCTTCATGATCCAGCTATTATACGATACAGGTAACTGCGAAAATTTCGAGTAAAATTGATGAGTACGCCATACAACTTACAACCCCCGCCCCCATTTTAAAACTATAGATCGGAAAATTTTATATTTGTCTACGAGTTGCATTGCTATAATAATAATGGGCTTACTGTGTACGCATAATAATTTATAACAGTTTTAAATGTCGACCGGACGAGTATTGTGTAAGGTTATCGTAGAAAAACGTACACGAAATTTAAAATCCGTCGCTATACTCATCCGTTCAAAATAATTGTCGCCATAAATGTATTCTAACCCGTACACGGCATACGATTTAATATATTATATTTTTTCTAATCTGTGTTGAATAGCGGAGGGAAAGGATAGTGGAGGATTTTCGTTTGAAAATCAAAAGTCGATATTAGTTTAAAATACATGCAATGCGGTATAATGACTGAAAAATCCAAAATCGATATCATGTGACGTTTAATAAAATAATACCTACGTTATACCTAAACGTATGTGCACTGGCTGTACGATTACTGTTCAACTATAATAGTAAAATAAAAAACGTAAAACGTGTTAGGAAGAGAATTTCGGGACTTGGAGACCGTCCACTTGTTAAAAAAAAAATTTCACAAATACGCCATCGCTGGTCTGAAAAAACGATAATGTTAATTATGATTTTTTTTTTTTTATGGCGCGCGATCGTTTTGCGATCATGTGTGTACACAACTGGCCGTGTAAATTAATCCGTCTCTCTATATCCTTCGACGATAACATTTTGTCGTTAAATAAATGTTTCCGGTAAATAATAAAAAAAAAAAAAACCTTTTATATCATAAAAATTATACCGTCACGCGTTTTTAACTGCGGCGTACTAAAATGTTTAACTTTTTTTCTTTTTTTTTTATTATCTACCAAGTTTTATAATATATTTTCAACTACATACTATTATACACTCTAGTTTTATACATATATATATATTTGTACACTGCATAGAAAGTGTTTTGAAATGTTATATTGCCTTATAAAAGCTATGAAGTTGGTACCTATATATCATTATTATAATAATAATCGTATAATAAGGAGAAAAACACTCGTTAAAAAGAAAATAAATCGATGGTATTCGTATTTAAGTCACAAATTGTTAATGTACATGAGGCGTTTGACGGTAGAAGAGCGTAATAAAATTTAGGTTTTTTTTTTCCCCCCCGTCCCCATCAAAACCAACTTTTAACGTCGTTATTTTAAGTGCCGAAAAATAAAAGTCAAATATTATTATATTTTATGAAATATATTATTTTCTTACGTTGTCGTCATGAAAAAACTGCAGTGCAACCCTTTCCGCGATAAACAATCGGAATAAATACACAACTACGAGCGTATTTCAGTTTCTTTATTATACGTATTTTGAACGAGAAAATTTTATTTTTTGAAAAATAATAATGGCTTATTGGCGGACATTTTCGTAAGTATGAAAATTCTTGCCGACGTTTTATAATTGAAAATAAACGAAAGAATAATTAATTTTCCCAGGGTCCGACATGTTTCAATTTGTTATCGTCCTCCTTCTCCTCCACCTCCTCCTCCTCCTCCTCCTGCTCCTCGTCATCATCTCCTACTCGCCGACCGCCATCGCCGCCACCGCCGCTGCCGCCGCCGTCTTCTGCCCGCGTGCACTCTTTAAAGAACCTTAAGGACCCCAGGGCCATATTGTTTTTTAATTAAAGTTTTTTACAAGTCTCGACAATTTCGACAACTTAACTCTTTAAAAAGAACGGTGTAGATACACCGTCGTCGTCGTCGTCGGTAGAACAGGGCAGGGTGCGGGTCGCCAAAAATTTGCATACGTCACTTTTCAACACTAGGATCAACTTGTCCTGATAATCTTCTGGGAAATACGTTTTTCCGGCGGAGATTTATGGAGAATTCCGTGCAAACGGGATTAATGGACCCCGAACACGGAGCTATACGTATATAGGGACATTTGTTTTGTTCGCTGCAAATGTAAATGTGACTTATAGGTACCTACTCGAAGGATTGTATAAGAGGTAATGGCACCCCATCGTGTGTTGTCTTTATACTCCGTCGCGTGATTATTTTTGAAACCGTAACATAGACGTTTACTCCTAAGATTTATATTA
Source organism: Cinara cedri (assembly GCA_902439185.1). Taxonomy (NCBI): domain Eukaryota; kingdom Metazoa; phylum Arthropoda; class Insecta; order Hemiptera; family Aphididae; genus Cinara; species Cinara cedri. Next base: position 83,850 of record CABPRJ010000501.1, read on the forward strand.
TGATTTCGAAGTTTTAGAAACCTAGAACATATACTATCGTGTTATACAAAAATACTACGAATCTCGTAAATATTATAATATAATATAACGGTAACGTATACAGGATTTTTCGAAGGAAAAGCTCTAGAAATGATTACAAGAAAAATAACTTTAAAAGATTAAACAAATCAAAATGTTATTTCAGGGTGTCAGATCTTCGTGTTAAACCCTTCAAATCGTTATATCGAGTTACTGTTATTCAGAAAGCCTATGTAGAAATTACATTGTTTTTTTTTTTTTTTTTTTTTTTTTTTTTTTTTTTTTTTTTTTTTTATTATTATTATTTTGTAGATACATAATTTATAATTGGACAATATACGCGTGTAAATTCGTGTTACTTTTAATAGAAACAACAAATACAAAATGATAAAAACAATTTTTTTATTTACAAACGAAAGGTGTATCGCGCGTAACCATCGCTATCGCTCCGCCATTTTAAAATGTCATTTGGCGACACAAAAATATAATATTATTTTTCAAATCGATACCGAATTTGACGAGCACGTCGTGATAGCCGCAAAAATGTCAGTTTCCGACGTCACGCGTTCCATTCAGAAGTGTAATTCACACTAGTACTTTTGTGGTTAACTAATAACATTTTGTCACGATATTAAAAAAAAATGCATTTTTATTGATCGATGAAAAAAAAAATAGATGATAATGCTAATGGGTTCAGTGTTATTGTTGTAGGTGGGGAATTTCAAAGGTAGTTTATCAAATGTCCATAAAAAATCAACATAAGTAATCTGTGAAAATATCTGATTATTTTTAATCGAACAATTACAACAAAACAAAATCGAAAATAACGGTTTCATTATTTTCGTAAATATTCCCGTTTTTCAACGTTTTTATAAATTATAAAGACAGTAAGGAAAATTAAAAAATGACTTCCATCAACTAGATCTAAAATTCTACAAAAAGTTCAATTGTCGTTTTTTGACTGAAGTAAGATATCTAGTAGAATAGTTGTTAACAGGCAGAAAAAAAACATACATAATTAAAGCGATAAATTCCATGCTGCGCTTAAAATATAAAATGATTTCAGTTTAATTTAAAATTTAAATAATAAAAACTACTCATGGGCAGACGAGCACAGCCATCTCGTCCGTCACTACATTGAGTCATTCACTTCATATAGTTTTAAATTTAATTTTATTCAGAAATCGGAGTCACCTGATTTTGTTTTTATAACCTAAATAACAATTTGTTTTCAGCCGAAAAAATTATAAAAATCGTTTAAAACATGCAGTTTTGTTATGTAAATGCTTGGTGTGGTGGCCAAAAGTTTAAGCCCCTAAAAAACAAACCAAGTGGGTATTAACTCAATTAACAATATTATACAAAATATCATCCTCGTTTAATGCAGTGATTTCAAGGTAAGGTGATATTTTGTTGCAAGGGGATAATTTATTCTCTTTTGGGACATTCATTTTTGTTTTGGGATTTTTATTCCTCTATAGAAGCATTTTGATATTTTTAAATGTGTACAAAATAAAAAAAGGACATTTTGTTCCTTTCGCTAAAAATCAATCGTAAAATGGAACAAAATGTCTTATTAAGTTATATAACACAATTGTTGATCAACTTCCCTTCCTATGGCATATTTCTGAGCACGCATCTGACCTACACTATAGGATATTTTAATCTGCTGTTCATTTTTTTTTTTTTAATGAAACAAATCATCCACAAATAGTTCGCATAGAGAACAAAATATCCCCACAATACAAAATGTCTATTCAAATTATAAATTTCTTCAAAAATAAAATAACACTTTCTTTCTCCACTCCGAAAAATGTGCTGAAATTCTGATTAAAATTTCCAACAGCCAGTTTTATCACTTCGATCCGCCGTAAAATAACTCTTGGAAAAATATTATCAAATAATGTTCTTAAAACAAATATAATATAACCGCGTTATTTATCGTTTGGAAATGTGACGATTTTCGTGTTACCGATTTCCCGATTTCCCGATAAAATGACCCGGCGTTTTATTTTCATCGAATAATATTTTTATCGATACTTGACAATTGTTTTTATAACAATTATGGGTTCTAAATCGGTCAACGCTAAAAACTCAATAACTGTGACGTGAATCCTTCTCGGTGTCTCTGCTTCCGTGCGATTTATGCGATCGTTGACAATTTTTCATTTACTCATTTTTTTCCAGGATGAACAACTTTGAGAGTTTTTTTATAAGAAGACTTCCGAACGCGTTTCTACGAAACTACGACAATGGTACACGTAAAACACTATTTGAACGGCTATAATACGCCTATAATACCCGACGGTTAGGGTATGGTGAGCAAAGTTTTGATATGATGTCACGGGTACTTGTCAAATTGGCGGTGGCGGCGTCGGATGCGCCAGATGCAATTGCCCGTGCACAATTGTCGCACCGCCTCCACCGCTGTTGCGAAAGTTCTCCGCGTAGGCTACTGCAGTGGCAGTCCATACAGCCCGAAGAAAAATCGCTTAAAGATTTTCGTCCGAAAACTCTGCGCGTTTTAATTATTCACGACTTGACAATAATATTCTCCCTCCTCGTCCTCATCCTGCTCCTCCTAGCTCTTCCGCTCCTGGCGTAGGATTTATTAATAAATAAATGAGAGACGACGACGACTGTGGAAAAATAACGACAATAAGAATAAGCAGCGCTCGGGCGCACGATAAGTTTTAATGGAAAACCCAAGAGTTGCGAAACCGATATCTCGGACTGCACGATAACAAAAATAATGTAACGGACAATTACGGGATTAAAAACACCGAATACTGGAATATATTTTTGTACTTGGCTGAGAACAAATTATTGGCGATTTAAAAAAAAATGCTTAAAGTCATACTATTGACATTTAGGCGATTGTAAGCAACTATGGCGAAGTTTTTGAAAAAAATTAAAATTTATCGGCTCAAAAACATTCTAATTCGCTTTCGTATAAGTTTAAAAATGGTCCCGGGTACTTATCACAAGTGATATATGTATCGCAGAGTAATCGTGAAGGTCATGTGAAACATACTGAAAAAAAATACCTACAATAATATGAGTGCGCAATATCCGCCTTTAATGCATACAGTGACAAAAATATGTATATGTACTCACTGCAAAACTAAATGAAATTCAATGCATTTTTTAACTGCCGACGAATAAAGTTTAATTTCGAAAAATCGTCGAATATTATTACATTGTAATATAAATGCGAAATAACGATGTAATTAAATTGTTGCGTGTTGTAATCCCTCCGCTTCTCCTTGTGGATAATTAAAAAAAACAAAAATTAGACACACTGGACACCTCCCGGATAAATAATACTTTGACTTAACACCGCGACCGCGTGAAGATTAAAATGTTTTACATCCGTAGACTACTATTGTATTCATATACACCATAATAATATTACACTATTGCAACAGACTTTTTAACCGCTTTCTCGTTTATGCGTTCGGTACATTATCCTGACATTATTATAACGCCGTTGACCTTTGCCGCGAACTTTGCATCCTCGCTCAACACAGACTTGTTTATTTTTTCCGGATAAAAATCAATCTATTTCCAATTATAACTGTATGTAGTGACAACTAAAACAGTTAAACGTTTATAAGTAAATAATAATTTATTATCGATTTACGGTCTGATATTTCTCGGTGAGACGGCCGCGGTTTTACGCGGCCGGTTTAATATTATGGTAAATATTACCATAATATCAGAATACCTAAATAATATTTAGAGTGTCGGTTCGAGTCTTCATATAGGTCAATTAAATTTAAGAAAGTCGTTCCGAAATGGACGCTCTACGAGTAGCGATACTGTTTAGGTTATATACAGTGGAACGACTAGATGGGGGAGGGTTTCGACCCTCCCTCCCCCCGAAATACGTTTGTGATTTTTTTTTTTACGAATTCTACGTAGTATGTAGTTGCATGATTTATATACCAATATGAAACATAATGCTGAAACATCGTGTATAAATAAACGATAATAGTTACGGCGTGGTTTCGGTTATAACAACAAGTCAGGTAGATACACATATAATAATAATAATATAATTATGTCATTAACTCAATTGTCTATGGTAATAATTTATTACAAACGTGTTCAGCGTTTGGTTTTATGTTATTGACGTGGTTTTATTATCAATAGAGATATCAGAATAACCGTATCCTAAAAACTATAAATTATCAATTGAATGTTTCAATTTAATTATTCATTTTGAATTTTTGCAACTTAATAAGTTGTAGATCGTTTATAATGAATTAAAATTCTATTTAAAATGAACGAGAAAAAAAATCAAAGTAATTTATCGTTTTTCAAAAATCGAAAAAATTATTATACTACAGCTTATGACTTATGGTTGTTGTTGCATTTTCAACTTTTTTTCTATTGTTCGGATATATTTCTAAATAAGTTTTTAATTCGTTCCAACGATTCCAAATTAAAATTTTTCCGTTTTTCTTCGAATAAAGTTTTAAATTGAAAGAGAGATTAATTTTTTTGTAATCAGTGATAATTTTGAATATTACTAATTTTTAGTTTCAAATTCCTTATACATAGCCTACCAGTTTTTGTAAAACTGATGCGTTATTTTGGGAATTTTCGGAAGTCATATGAAACCTATAGGATTTTATGCACCGCCACGCGAATAATATACATTCATAAACAAAGATAAAAGTTAGATTACGGTGCGAAACGACAGCACAAAACCAGTGGAGTAATTGAGAATGTTTTAAGGGGGGAGATATCCAATAAATCTTCATGACAATCTCACGGGAAGTTAGCCTCATACAACCCCCCCCCCTTTCCAACATTTAATAACTCATCACCAGGGTTTCGGTAGTTAATTATATCATTAATAAAGTAAATTTTTAGCGCTTTTAAATGCACTTAAGAACAACACAAGAAACGCTTTAAATAGCAATTCAAATTGGAAAATATGATAACTAAAATTTCATCAAAACATTTTTTTATTTTAACTTTTTTTTATATATATTTTTTTTTAATGGTACAAGTTTTATATAAAATATGGTGGTAAGTACTTGAGAAATAAGTACTATAATTTTAATATTTCTCCACAATAGGCATGCCTTTATCACACATTACATGTAATCACTTATAGATTATAATAATAATTATAATTATATGTTTTGTGTTTGAAGTTTGGTACGTCGCATTAACTAAAAAACGATTACATTTTGGAATAAGCAATTATGAATTAATTTAGTATTCTAATAAGACTTTAGTTTTTATACATAAAAGTCATAATAAAATAATATATTTTAACATTTTGTTATATTTCTAAGCTTTTTTTGTTTTTATTTGCTATTGTTGCTGTTTGTTAAAAGGCTCTATAAAGTCCGAACTACTGACTGCTAATTTTAACAGTTAGCACCATTACCCTGTTAGCAGGGACGTCATTTCATATTTTTTTATGGGATGGCGAATTCAAAATTAATACTGAAAATCTAAATCAATACGAAAGCCGCTCGCTTAGCTCGCATACCATTTTATTATAATAAAGTTAGAATATAATATAGATAATAACTAATAAGTAATATATACACATAAGTGTATATATGTATAACAATAATTCAATGAAATAATCTTCATTAACAAAAAGAGTGTGCTGAAAAAAATGCATGGGAGGGCAATTGCACACCCTTGCATCCTGCAAATGACGCGCTTGCCTGTTAGATATCAAAGATAGATTTTATAACGTAAGTCTGCAACAATTTTGATATGTTATCTTTATCGTTGACCAACATTTCCCAATCCGATATTTATGTCCAAAAACATGCTCCATGATGTCCTTTTTAATTTAAAAAAAATCGTTCCTCGACAAAGAAATAAGGTTCATTTTTATACATAAAGATTATTTTATTATCACGCTTCTTCGTATACGTCCAAAACTTATACATGATTGTCGTTCATTAATAATCTCTATGGCAACGACACCATTGTTGATGAGTCGTCTTTTATTAATGGTATCTATGTTATTTTGTTATTTCAATAGTTGAAATTATTATTTTGTTTTAAAAAAAGAAGAAAATATTTAATATTTTATCAGATCATTGTTACTATTATGTATTATATATAAATTAAATTATAGCGTCCTTTTGTTTTTTGTAATGCATTAAAAATTGTATTACAAAAAAAGTACCTACAAAAATTTTCATTTTGATTTTTTTTTTTTAAAAGAAAAAATAGGCATATATAATTAAATTCTGTAGTAATATTATTTGCATAGAATTCCGTGTTTATGTGTATAGAAAAAAATAATATTCCCTTTTATATCTACCTAGTCGTGGCTCATATTGTATTGTTTTGAACTTTTAAAATCGTAGAAGTTGTTATGCTACTTAAGACAATTTTTTAACGATGATGGGTCGTATGAACTTTGGTACTTGAGAGAAATGCTTAGAAAAGATCCCCGCTATTAAATAAAAATATATGAAGCGTTTCGTTCGTTCAACGTAACAGTCGTAAGGAAAACACACATGGTATTATACGTACATTATACATTCGCATCCTAAAATGTCCTCGTTTTTTCACGTAGAGTCACTAAAATACTATGAGTTCAAAACTAGACAATACAACGAATACCCTAATTATTTTAAAATTGTATAAAATGCGTAATTAAATTCAATGCGATCGAATTAACATTACAAAAACAGGAAGTGAGTAATCTAAACAATACGAAATAATAATATAATAGAAGATTTTATAAATTTAATTTCAATAAAACAATGAGAGAAGTGCCATCATTGTCCGGGCCAAAAATATCACGAAATTCGAATATATTTTTGTATAGCCGTCAATATTTCAGTATAACCATCGAGACAACAATAATGGCACTACTATCATCATAAGATATTCGTTTGTACAGGTATGATAAAAGGAAGTCGCACCGCTGTAATATTTAATGGTGTGCGTGTAGGCGATTTTAACGACATTTCGAAAACAATAAAAATGTATTTACCCGAATAATATTATTCAAATTGATTTTAAATGCAGAAAAGCAGTTATTCATATAAAATACCGCCCGGTAAAAATCCAAATTTTTCAATGTACGCGCAATGTGAACGCGATTTCGACCATTTTTACCAATCGAAAAATTCAAATAAAATTTCTAGGTGGTATTAATTTCAGGAGATGTTTTAAGTAAATAGTCACCAAACGAGCGAAAAATTCTTAGTGTTTAGTACCGGGGGAAAAATCAGAGCATTTTACTTATTGTAAAGGTGTTTACCAAATTAAATAGAAAATCGTATACACACCTCGCTCCGTTGAGAATCTAGAATTGATTTTTTTAAAATTTGTATAATCAAATAACATTATAATTTTAATTTTTGTTTGTTTGGTTATAACATTTGAATTACTGTTATTGCGCCATACATTAGAAAAGTTTATATTCCGTTAAGTTAAGTTATATTCCGTCGGTCGATTCGCCAGTGCGATAACACTGCGAAAATACAATTTGTTTTTTTCTATAAAAAAAAAAATACTGACTACAATCGCCTTTGTCTTGAACACAATATCTGTTTAGGAAAATACGGGGCAAACCAACTGAAAAAATTAACATCTACAATTATTCAGCGTTTCAAAATATACTTAATGTTTTTACACAATTGTCTTTAAAAACTTCTTGTCTTCAATATTTAATTATAATACAGTAAATATCGATCATATTTATTTTTTTAACAAGCTGTGACAAGCTGATAAAATATTTTTTTTTAACGTTATACTTATATTTTTGAACATTTTATGTACAATCTGTAAAAACAAAAATTCACAATAAGAACATTAGCTTTTTTGAAAGAAATACGTAACAACACATGAAGTGAGTGCAAATTATGTATTCCGAATATCACTTTATCAATAAATAACCATAATAATATTGTCCCAATAGGACGCAAATTGAGACCCGTATGGCCGTGTGGTTTTCTTAGGACACGGGTTAATATCGACAAAAATCAAGATGGTACCAATATTATACATAAATAATACAAATATTAATTTATAAAATACTGTTTGTACCTAAATAGATTCCTAGTCATTTTTTGTCTAATATAAAAATACAAATTTTATTTTATTTGTCTATACATATGTACAAATTTATATTTCTAACAAGACCTGAAATTTATAAAATTATATGAAAATAAAGTGAGTCCGTTAGAAAACAAAATAAATAAATATACATGGAGCCGAAATTTATCGGGCCGTACTGGGTTTTACTGCAGAATATAATTTTTACGAAATCCTTGATCGTACCATTGATTTTAAAATCATACAGATTCATCATTACATTTGGGGATATTTAGGGACTCGAATTACAGTGAGAATGTGTAGTAATATTTAATAACAAATAATTTTAAATTATTATTTACAATAACGTGACCACACGTTAGCGTGCACTGGTTATTTATGTATTTAAGTAAGCACTAAAAGGAATTATGTACTTCAAAAATAATTATTATTGATTAATAATTTAAACAATATTTTTCATAAGTTAAAAAATTTAATTTTGCCGAAATCATAAATATGTTTTCTCCGAATCGTTTTTCGTTAGCAATGGTTTATTGTTGCTTACATACATGAACTTTATTCTAAAATCAATGATTGTATCAACAGTATTAGGAAAATGTGGTCCGGGGCTTAACCACAACACATACTACGAAAAATAAGCTCCAACGTAGGAAAAAAGAGCCACGACAAACAAATATTAGGGAAACAATTTGAAAAAAAACGGACATACTTGGTACGTGGGTTGGCGCTGTTGGCACTGTCGTAATTGAGAAGTTAGGAAGGTAATAGAGGGAGAATTTAATATACATACCTATACGTAACGATTAACCATTGCTAACGAAAAATCAACAATATATATTTATATGTCATATTATGGTAAAATAATTACAAATGCATTATATGTTTTGTTTAATATTGTATTTACCTACGTTTTTCCCATTCATTTGGAAAACTCCTGGGAAATAACAAAAAAGTGCCTCCCTAGCACGATTTCCTTTCAGAAAATGTGCCGTGATTGTAAATCGGAACCAAATAGCTAGTAGAAAAGTTGTCCACAAAAAAAAAAAAGATATAAACATCATTGTAAAATCAATACATTCTTCGCTCCACTCGAAACCTAAAATATTATTTCTATAAGGTTTTGTTTTTTTAAAGGGCTGTGAAAATAAAATTGTTACAACAAACAGAATGTAGAGAAGAAGATTTAGACTTTAAATGTATTAAACTTCATGTAATTGAACGGCGCATATAAAAATAACAAATATTAGGTTGTAAACAGGCAGTTGGATCTATGGAATAAGGTGATTAAAATATAAATAATTATTATTACTAATGGTATTTGTACTTGAATTTACGAACAAAATTATAAAATTATTATTTAAAAATTATGGGCCCTCATCGTGGGGGAGCTTACCGGGAAATTTCCAGCTTCCCGGTAGGCCTATTCGGCGCATGTGTTCGCCGGCGGAACAATGCGCGATAAAAACGAATCGGTTCGTGCCGGTTTCGCCACCGTGTTCCCCCGTCATGTGCTCTATATATGACGTGTCGACGGTACGAGTTTGGACGATTACGGCGGAAGGTCAGAGACGACGAATATCCTCGATCATTTGTACGCGTGCGAGAAGGCGACCGACACGGGGGAAAAAAACGGCCCCCCGACGCCTGTCGTGCACGGTCCGGCGGCGGTGGAGGGGACTAAAAATAACGCGAGCGTCCTATCTAACAGCCCTTTGCGCGAGCTTTCCCGGTCACGTTATTATTATTATCATTATTGTTGCTATTGTTTTTTTTTCCGTCTCTCGGAGACGGGGGCGGCAGCGGTGGCGGTGGCGGCGATGGCCTTTACTACCCCTCTCTGTTCGCCGCATCGTCGTCGTCGTCGTCATCGTCCGCGCGGGTGTTAGAAACCCGTCATTTCCTTTTGTTCTTTTTAATGTCTGTAGATTGCCAAGTCGTCCTATGAATGGCCGACGGCAGGGGGAGGGGGCGGGTGGACGGTAGGGAGGGAGGGAGGTAGATACGGCGGTGGGCGGGCGGGTGGTCGAAGGGCCGAAATATAAAATAATACCGCCGTGAACTTTTCTTTCGCCCCGGTCCCTTCGCCGCCGCTGCCGCCGCCTTTGCCGCCGCCACCGCCACCGCGGTGCCGTGGCGTTTTTGTTTCTTCTCGCCGGACCCGACGAGGGGACACGGGGGACGCGCGAACGAAGAGAGGTGGCAAAAGAAAAGAGTGGCGGCGGTGGCGGCGGCGGCGGCGGGCGTGGGGCGACGGGTAAAGGAATTTCTTTTCTTTTGTCCCAGCCCGGCCCGGCGCGCTTATATAGCGTCTGAATTAATGCGTCAGCTTTCCATTTCCATTTTGAGAAGAAGAAAATGTTAATTTTCATTTCTCATTAAGTCTTTTTTTTTTTTTTTTCCACTCGCCTTCGGAACGGACTCGCGCTCCCCATCCGCCGCCTCCACCACACACACTGCACCGCGCCTCGTGCGTATATATCCGCAGATTCTCTTTCGGATATTAATAAAAGCTCGCCCCCTTTTCGTCCGTCCGCCGGCCGGTCCACCACTCCCCCGGACCCGGACCAGCACCGACCACCAGCCCCCCCCTCTCCTCCTCAATTCTTCCTATACATTATTATTGTTAATATTATTATAGTACGATCGTCATCATCTTTTCCGTCGTCGATTCCGTTGTACAGTTGTGTACCTATGTCATCTATCGACGACGACAACAACGCCGGCAATACTACGGAGAACGGTTTAATTTGATTTTTTACTGACCCGCTTTGTCAATTAACCGCCGTCCAATATAATATTCCGCGTATCGTTCACTTCCGATTCCTGTATAAAGGTTGATTTTTTTTATTTTTTTTTTTTTTTATCTCGATCCAACAATTTTCCTGGAGAATTTTAAGTACGCTTGATTTTCATCCGTTTTTATTATTTTTGAATTTCGTCAATGTACGCCGTTTTGAAATTTTTACCCGTTCTCCACACGTTTTGTGTGAAACCCCATCATACACTATTATATCGGATGTTATCGTCTACGATTTTGTCTAATTGTAATAATTCAGATATTTTAATGTGAATATTTCGTGTTATGCGCTTATGAGTTTATGCATTTTGTGCGGAATAACGCTGATTTATTACACGATTTTCTATAAAGTGATTAAAAAAAACCAATCGCATGTACACTTGGACACTAAAGCCGCTCCCCTACTAACACGACGCAACAGACGAAACTTGCGATTTTTATCGCATCTGTTTTTCCAATATTTATAATTAGTACTTCTCCCATATATACAACGTGACTGTTGTGATAAAAATCGCACGCGACTTGCATTGCAACGGGTGTCTGCGACTTGGGAAAATATGGCCAAAAAAAAGGTCCAATGTAAAGTTTAGAAAAACTTTCTTTACCTTATCGATATAATAATTGAAAAAGTTCCGTGTGTAACAATAGTTCTCTTGAAGCAACATGAGTATTTCTGTTGATATTATTAGCTAACTGGAAATGAACTCGGTTTTTTTTTTTCTTTTTAAACAAGAATACATTACTATCACACTATTATCTGAATTATCCGATTTCATGTTCAATGCACATTTCACGGATAAATACAAATTTAACGACGGGATCAACACAAAGCTCGACAGTTTTATGGTTGTTGTTTTTTTTTTTTTAGTCAATCGCATCGTACTAATGGGAATGCTGCCTAAAACGATACATTTTTGTTCATTATAAACGTACTATTTAAATAGGTACGTATGAAATAATAATATAATATTATTTAATACAAATGTTCGACGTCGCACGTGGTCGACACGGTCCTCGTCGTCAGGACCGCGTTGTGTGCATAAAATAAAAAAATTACGTTTAAAAATGCCACCCCTGGACGACGGAAAAACAATACGGCCGGCATAACATACATCATCGCGATAACGTCATATTATTATACAAAAACGCGCGCGGAAAGGTGTGCGCTGCGCAAAAATAATCATTAAATAATAAAATGTAAAAAAAAGGACATGTGCTCGGACTGGTCAAACTGGTTTTCGCGGCCCGGACAAAGGCCGCGACGGCGGTGGTTAAAAGGGTCACTATTGATACCCTGTGTCGGGGAACGGGTTAAAGGATTGTCCACTGCAGGGTTTAAAACGTTACCTATATGTATACACATATATACGCTTTGTCCGGAACAGCCGGACGGTCGCCCCGTAATTGTATACTGTGGGAACAAACCGGATATACTGGTTTTCGGACCCTTTTCCCGTAAAGGGTCAACTATTATAGGCATACTCCAAGACAAGACAATAGGGTCCCGCGAATACAATACCGTACGGCGGCGCGAACGTGCATGTGCAGTTGTTGTGCAAAGGCTTCCTCTTTACTTACATATTATTACACACGGCCCGACTGCAGGTGATAACCGACGCGAGGAGGACCAACGGTCGTAGCTGTACATATTTTTATGATAATATACTACAGAATATAATTTATGCGCGATAGGTAGAGGCGCTTCTACGGTTCATTTTTAATCGTGTATTAAACTGAGTATAATCTTCAAAATAAACGTCTATTGTATGTTTGCCGACTTCGGAACGTTATAAATGTACGATGCGATAGGGGCCGTGAATTTGTTGCATTATAAAACTTTAAAAAAAAAATCAATTCAAAATCCCTGAAAATACTGTGCAAAATGCAATGGAACCTTATTCTAAAACTCCACTAATTATATTTCACGATAGCCATGTTAACCCACGGTTAGCCTTATCTTATCTCGAATCGAGACCAATCAAACGTTATACTTGTGCGCGCTTACTCGTACGCGGTGTAAGTAAAATATTTTAAAATAAAGATATAAACTGTAAGTATAACGTACGATACAGTCTGTGTAAATTAGAAACGTATATAATGCATGTGAAAATGGACAAAAACATCGTGAAATGAATTGAAAATAAAAAAATCTCATTAAATGGTAAATAATGATCTGAAAAAATTAAATCGTTAAGTAATGCAAATCAAAAGTTTAGTAATTGAAGTCGTTGTTATGTGATTCAAACTTTATATTAAGAAAAAACCTACGATTTATAATCAGCAAAAATAAAAATGCACTTTCCAACAAATGTACAGCTCTACTTGTCTTATAACTAACTCAGACTTACAGTCGTATTCACACCTAGCTACTCAAATGAAGTTAATTTTTGACGCTAATCACCAACCGGTTCTCATTGAGTCACTGTACATACATAAAACAACGAATCGCCAAAGATGGCCTCACTAAAACTCTAACGTTAGTGATAAATTCCAAGTGACTTAATTATTTTCGAGTTACGTCAGCAACACGGTTTCTCGCCACCGTAATCATCTGCCGTTTCGTCGCTTGTGCGCGACAAGGGAAAACAATTGCACCAATTATTGTAAGCAAGTATATCTTTTTAAGAAATTATTAAAAAGCACAAACATTTTGCATCTAAAAGATTGAGTTCTCGGACAGCCATGATTGAATCGGCGGTAAACGTTTCTTTCGGTGTGTATGGATAAACCGAAAATCATTATTCTCTATTTCTATTAATTTAAAACTAGTTGTATAATTCGTTCATTGCTGGAGGAATCGTTGTCAAAATGGTGATTTTGCAGAACGATGACCATGAAGGACGTTCATATATGTACGAACAGGGGGGGAGCTATTATTTTTGTTTAGTCTATAGTTTTTGCCATATCACAGCGCGTTTTATCGACTTATAACGAAAAATTAAAGGAAAAAATCGACCAAGTTCTAACCTGGTATATGTATATTTATACTGTATAATATTATATTATATATACGATGTGGCTCAATATATTCTCTCTTAAATTATTATTATTCGAGTTTGGCGGTATGCTTATCTGTTATATTTCGGTTATTACAAAGTTCAGCGTTTTGCTCGTAAAAGCAGAAAATATACAAAGGAGCTCTTTTTTCCACGCCAAAGTGACACCGTTTAAGGGCCTGTCATAATACGCGTGCGAAAGAAAAGTAACAAAAGTGCGGGGAGGAGAACCTCCTCCCCTCACCGCCCTCGACGCCCGTTCGAAAACCACTCCCTTCCCCACCCACGCATTTCTTCTACCGCGGCGGTCTTCGCGGTGATGATCGGTGAGAGAGGAGGGGAGGAGAAAGGGCGAACGGAATAGGGGACATTATCGGGATGTTATTATTTATATACACAGTGTCTTCGTCGTCGTCGTTTTCGTCGTCGTTCCCTTCTTTCTTTTTATATAACCATAAAAGACTTAAAGATAACGTTCTTTATTATTTTTTTTTTTTTTGTATATAAGTCCTACTCTTGTCCTCCCCCGCACCCTTAACCACCGAACGGCCGGTAGGGGTACACGCCGCCGCCGAGGAGGAAGGGTCGTGTTGTCATTTATTATTCCCCGCCGGCGGCGGCGGCATTAACGTCAACCCCTTTGCCCCGACGGCAACGGGGGTTGGGGATCAGGCCTAATCTATTACATTTCAAACTCCTCCGCCGCCACGCTCTGTCCCAATACAGTACAGTCTACGCACTTATCCCATCAGAGTCGTTATTTATTTACTTTTTTTATTTTGTTTTTCGGTCGTTTCTCAAAAATGACATATTTATGCGCGCCGCCGCCGCTGATAGGTATCCATGTTGATTTACTTAACACAAAATGTTTCACTTATAGTGTCCACGTGACAGTGATATAATAATACGTAAATACTCGTTTTAATTAGGAATGGGCCGATACATAAACCTACACTTGATAATAATCGATATCGGTGGTATTGGACTTTTTTTTTTATCGATATTTTAAAAGAAAAATATCTATAATGTCTTGGGAACATGAAAAAAAAGCATTTAAAAAATCGGGTTTGTAACTGATATATCGGTTAATTTCAATGTCATCTAATGGTTTTTCGATTTCAAATATCGGGTAACGATTTTATATCAGTTTACCATTCAACTGATATTGTTAATAATTGAAATCGGTTTAACTATATAATTTTAACTTTATCAGAGTATTTCATAGTCTCACGTAGGAATAAACGAATATACCAAAACCTTTGGCATTCAAAACGAAATTATATAAAAACCATCGACAGTATTTTCGTTTCTTTCTTCTAGTTTCTAGCTGCCCACCCTGAGGTCCTTAGGCCTTGAGGCCAGTTCGGTCTTCTGTAATTGTCTGTCCATTCCTTTTATTTCCTATAGTTCAAACCATCAACAGGTATACCTTATACTCCACGTCACTTTTTATTATACATCTTCTCATCTCGTTCCGGGCCTTTTTGTAATAGTTTTTTTCACGGAATTTGTTCAACTAACACTTTAACTATTTTATTATTTATTGTTTATACTTTAACTAGTCTAATAATATTATTATAGCTCATTCAGATTGTTCTACAATCATGTCCCGCCCATTGTAATTTTCTCGGCTTTATTATGATATTTTATTTTTATTTTTATTTTTTTTTTGTTTTTATAAAAGCGTGTTCAACAATTTTAATAAATAATTATTAAATGCATTGATAAATTTATATAGGTGCCTACCTATATACACTTAGAAATAAACACGTTCATTAATTTATAACGATTAGACGAGTAGGTACTTACTATACGTAAAAGGAGACCTATTGTGACGACGACGACGACGACGACGGAAAGTTAAACATTGAGTTTGTTCAGTGAGTAATTTGAATTCGAAAGCATGAATTCCGTACGCATTTAATATGAACTATCAAACAAAAAAATAAGAGACCACTCGAGGACATTTCGTGTTTTCCTGCTTACAACTATATTTAATGAACAAAATTGACGCGTCTAAAAATTCAAGATTTCTTGATTTTAAATCCTTTATGTCGGTAAGTAAATTCGACTAACATTACTAACTTATTATTAATACATTATTATGTCCAGTATATATTTTGTAATCGGAAACAGTATTATTATTATTATGAAACACGAAAGCCTGCAAATGTACAAAATGTGAAACTAAAATACCATTAAAAAATTAACATATAATACTCGCGAGCAAATAATAAACAAGTAAAAAAATTAATTAATTTGCAGATTTAATATTTTAAAATGTGTTTCATTTTAATTTCTACTCTCAAATCCATAATTTTTTAATTAACTTCTTCTTTAAATAACTATTTAAATACTCTAAAAATAATAAAATGTACCACCGTAAGTATTTAATTTACTATTTTAACACTTTAAACAACATAAACGACGTTTTTCTGCATACTACTCGGCCAACACCAACCTCTGCAGGTTATGATATCACTTGAATAGACTGAAAAGACTCGACTCAAACAACCCAAACATATTTGTTTGACAATTATCGGGATACAATTCAATATGCTCGATCTATTTCTCATACTGTTTGTTAATAATTGTTATACTTTTACGAACCCAAATACCTTTTTTTGAAACATATATCAACAGGTATTCGCAACATCTCGTGGAATACATTGTGTTATAGCACACGCATACTGCAGAATATACCGACCTTTCCATAGTTGTTTTAAAGATAATCGACAATGTAAATTCACGAGACTTTTGGATTCAGAGCGAAACAAGGAATATATTGATTTTTCACTATGATATGTACTTTTCGTTATTTGTGTTCGTTAACAACTTTCCTATCTTACTCCAATCAAAACCTGTATAAAAACGTTCTTGTCACATTTATGATCAATAGTTCAATAGTTGACGCATTAAAACGGTCATTCTATGATTTTCTTTTTATAGTTGTGTTCTTGATAAATTGGGAAAACCGATAATTTTTCGTATAATTTTCATTGATTTCTTGGATATTACCTTTATTAGCAACAATGTGACTATAATAATATTTTGCTCAGAATCGGTTTTTGTAAACGTTAGTTTATCGTTGCGCACTGCGAATATAAATTGAATTACGCTATAATATAGTAGATTCTCGTATATTCTCTATATAGATTTCCTTTATTATTATTTATTTACATATCCATAAAACAAATTACAATTTTGTTTTTGCAATTTTTCATTTCTCTGGACAGTATAATATATTAATTTTTACCGCACAAGTGGCGACACGGTGGCGAGAGTAGACGAACACAATGGCGGGAATAAAACGATAATAATAATTTAATAATAATAATTATATTGTATTATGTTAATGCGACGAAAATATGCACAATCAATCGTCACGTTTGCCAAACGCAACTGCGACTGGCGGAGGCGACGGCGGCGACAAAAACGACGACCTTTTATATTATTATTATTATTATATTGTAAAGAAATCCATCGGCCATTTTGGATTTTCTTTTTCTCGACCCTCTTTTCCGCCGCGGCGCAATATTCATCGACGTCTTTTGTAAAATCGTCGTTTGATTTTTTTTTTTTTCGTTTTTTTTTTTCTTATCATTATTATTATTTCCCCCTCCTCCCCCGTTTCCGTAGTGTACCGCTGCACCGCCGTTCTGTTCCGTTCCGTCGTCGTCATCGTCGTCGTCATTGCCGTCGTCGTCGACGACAAAAAAAACTTTTAATTGGGGAGAAAAACGGGAAAATTGTAAAAATTATAATGACAAAGGGACCACCGGGCGGGACGCGGAGGCTGGGAGAGAGACACCGAGAGAGAAAGAGAGAGAGAGAGAGAGAGAGAGAGAGAACGAGATTGAAAAGGAGGCGCGTGGCGGCGGTCGCGGGGGCCGGGCGTATATAGCTGCGGAGTGACGGGGGCCCCTCGCAGCCGCGCGCGCGAGAATGTGACGGCGCGGCATAGTCAACTTTTATTTCTTTGAAAAATGGCAATAACCGTTTTTGTATGCGTATTTTACGTTATAATATATTGTACACGCGGATACGCGGTAACAAAAAGCCAACTTTTAACGATACGCGGCTTCGAACGGGAACGCGCACGGCGGCGTGAACGGCAAAAATGTCGCCGACACCTCGCGCGCTAGACGAAAAACAATGCGGAAAAATAAAGAGGGTACTTTTACGGGAAACGCGGTAAATAATTCTCCGCCGCCGATTTCCCGCAAACGACTCGCGTAATATCTCCCCGTTATCCGCGGCCGTGATATCGTAATAATTATTATTTACCGTTTTTATATCACCAGCGCGGGTATACCGCCGCCGACGACGTTTAATTAATGTTCGCTCTTCTCGAGTCCGCCGTCCCCGGCCGCCCCGCCCGGCCACACGCGCGCGCACACACACACGCGCGCACACACACACGCGCGCACGCAACCTTATCCGCGGGTGCACGCCACCACCGACCCCCGCGGTCATTATGCGAGTGCGTATATATAACGATATGTGTCGACAATATTATACGCGCACCCGCAACGTGCAAACATCGCTACGGTGACCTGAGACGTGATCTTTTCCGTGGGACAGTGCTCGTTTGTGACGCATTGTCTGCATATTACTAGTGAAATTGCGGCTGATACACATTTATGATTTTGTATCGTTTGATTGTCCGTTCGTGTTTTAAAATTTTTCTGGTTCTGGTTCCCCTAATGCATTAACCCAAAACGTCTGCAAGCGACTGACAACGGTAGCGACAGCTGGACGACGAATAGCTGGTCGCCACAAATATCGCCCCCGCACAGTGTTTTATAACGTAACGCGTGTATAATGCCTCTGCACAGGTAATGGGAGCACCGTAATTATCCGGGAAATAACTCGCCAGCGCGTTAGAAATCCCGGAAAATAAAAATTTCCAGAAACGTAGTTTTATATATATATATATATATACAGCGCGTATAGTTTCCCGGAAAGTGATATTATCAATAACACATTTATCCACGTTTAGATTTCCGTAGAAGAAACGGAAATATATTTTCACTACGACCTACCCGACGTGGTTTTGCCTAACGAATCTGGAGATATTTCCGATAAAGTTCCGACCTCCAGAGTCCCCGAACGAAGCAATATTGTAATGTTTGAGGTTATGTTCTAAGATTTCTTCTCCTCGCCCTCTAATCGGACGTGCGGCTGAATAACTGACCCCCGTGCTTTATTTCGATATCACTTTCTGAGTGTCTACTTTAAGTAGGAGCTCTGGCCGTTTACTTTGGAACATTATATGCGTCTCCTAGGTGTTTAGGATACCAGCGAAAACGATTAATTTTTTAGTTTAAGTTGTAACAAAATCACAAAACACCACCAAAATCGAACATTTCGACTGGAGCTGTGAATTTAATACGCTAAAAATTTTTTTAAAAAATCGTTTGAATTTCCAAAAAAGCGCTATTGTATATTCCTAATAAATGGTGAAATTTAAGCATTAAAATAGAAGTGGTTAAAAGTCGAAACCTCCGGCACATTTCTAATACTAATATATTGCAACGTATATGCTGATCGGGGGTATTTTTTTTTAGTCGCAATTCATTTTTTGGAAGAAGGGGAAATTAAATGCTTTTGGAAAAGGCGTTTAATGCAATGAATTTACAACCTTAATTATAACGTTTACGAAGCAATGCATAACATAAAAGGTTTTCGTTTCACTCGTTTTACTGCACGATACTCGATTAAGGCAGATTTTCTGTAACATTTTCACTTAACAATTTATATGCCGATAAACAAATTGAAAATTTTAAAATTTTTTTCGTTGTAACCGTTGGTATCAACTTTTATTTCAGTTTCATAAAAAATTTATTATATCAATTCTAAGGTCGGAAAATGTTTGTACACAAATTATGTACCTGAAAGTAGAAAATCAAAATATTTTATTGATAAATAAATTATTGTTGATAATAATATACTATATTTACTATTATTGTTTACGGCAGAAGTTCTTAAACTTTTAATTTCACGTGCCACTTATATGTATTATAGATCTGTCACGTACCACGTACAACTAAAATTTGAACAATTCATAATGGTTTTACATTTATTTCAAAACAATAGAGTATAATACAGTAAAATTCTTCAATATAATATTAATATGAAATATAGTATTAGGCCTATTGAAAAACGTTTGTACGAATATTCATTCATTTATTTTTTGTACACTATGCGGCATTCTGCGTACCACCATGTTACCTACCGTGTACCACAGTTTGAGAATCGCTGGTCTACGGTTTCGTTAAAACAGATAAACTACAGTTTTATAACAGCGTTTTAATTATACTAATAAAAGAAGAATATATTATATTATCATCATATTTTATACTAGAAAACCATTTGGTTATATTATATATATATTATTATGTTATAGTCTAGAAATATGAGTTTAGAAGAATGCACCTCGGTTCGTTCGCGTGCAATTATTGTTTTGTTAACACAAACGCGAATACTTTTTACCGAGAGCGTAAACGGTATAAAACATAAATGCACAGGTTGTTTTATAAACTTGTACTCGGCTTTAGTAAGGACGAATCGTATTTAAAATAAAAAAAAAATCATAATGAAAGTAAGTATGTATGTCTCGTGTAAATTCTTCGTCGTATACTTTTTTTCCCAACTAATAATAACAACAACTTATATAATTTTTGCAAAAAACGTAATAGTATTATTTTCGGGCAGTTCGGCGATCGTTTAATATTCAAGTAGCCCCCGTTGAATGAAATAATTAAAAACGACCGATTGAAGATAATTTACTGAGCAGTTCGTTGATGTAATCGATGTGACGTGATTTAGGTAGGTGCATCAGAAACGATGCCCTTATTTTACACGTGGCGAATATTATAATTAAGTAGAAAAATACAATTTTACGAGTTTCCATAGAGTTTTATTATTTTTCGACGACAATAATTTAAATTCGAATTTATTTTAAACTTAATAATCTCAAATCGTTACTGTACACTTCAATGACTCGGTCATACGATATTATTCAATACATAATACGAGTATAGCATATAAGCTGCAATTTTATTGTATTAAAACATATTATAATAAGCAGGATAATAGTAATAAATTGTGGTAAACCATATAACGTCCCAAGAACTTTACCCGATTCGTTAAATATGGAAAAGTAAGGTTGAGGTTACATATATTAAATAATACACGATTATTAATTAATTATATCCGTAGTTAATTTCCGTGGAAGGAAGAGAGGGGGGAACGTATATACACTAAAATTAACCACTATAGTTATATTTTATTTAATAAAATACTGCAGATACTGCTGCTAATGGGTGTGCTACTATTTTAGGGAAAAAGTTGAAAGGGAGGATATATTATACAGAGTATAATTTTAAATTTATATTTTCACACGACGGTAAATCATTTCTAACGAAAATCGATTCTGAGCAGAGTAGTATTAGTCGTAATTTTTCCCGGGTTGCCGAAGTAACCTTGCAGAATTCAATAAAAATTGTACAACAAATTGCCAGTTTTTCTAATTTATAAAGATAACTACAAGAAAATATCATAAAATTCCGTCGTCAATAGGTACACAATTTAGATTAGAAATTATACAAGAAAGTTTCTATAGAATTTTTTTAATTGGATTAAGATATCTGGTAGAAAAATTGTTAACAAACTATAAAAAGGAAAAGGAAAGAACACATTTGAAAGCAATGCAATCCTCATTTCGCTCAGAGTCTAAAATGAAATGTAGTTTAATTATTCCAACATTGATTTTTGTAGCTAATCGGTTATCAAACTAAAATAAATCATGCATAAACTTGCAAATTACATATTATTATAATATCGTTGATTGCGATTTTTAATTTTATTTTGCCCCTGCGTGTAGGATGTTAAGAGGGTGCCATACCCGTGTGTGTGTGCTGTCTCCTTCTTACTAACGCATGACATATTAAAAATTACGTTACTTTTAAAACATAAAATGTGACGTGTAAATTAAAATTAGATTTTAAACACAAAATCAAAATTTAAAGAGGAAAATATTTTCGAGAACCCTTAGAAGTATTTTCTAAAAAAAAATGTCCATATAAAAAAGTTATAATTGTGTTAATTTTTTTTAAATGACTGAAATAAAAATAAAGGTTATAAATTTAAATTATTTCGGAGTGCAAGATAAAGTGTTTTTTTTTTTCATTGTTCGTATGAGCATCACGCTTAATAGATCGTTCAGAAATAACGAGTCAACATTTTCAAATGATTGTACATTTTCAAAAAAATGAATTTCAAAAAGTAAAAGCATTTTATAACACGTGCTTTTATTCAAAAGCCAAAATGAATCGAATTTTATACTTTATCTGCGTAAGAATTTTTTTGCAATTAGAAATGACGGCGACAGCACATGCGGATTCTTACCACTTTCGGTATAACATGTCAAGTTTAGTTATTGAACACAACCTGCTACATAATATGGATAGAATATTCGTTAATATATTACGCGTAAATTATAAAACATTAAGTTATCGAGTTGAAATTTGTTTTTGTTTTTACAATACACCGACTGCGACTTTCGAAAGTTTACGTATATCTAAAGGTCACTATAGCCCGTTATTTTTTCGTGCAGCGTGCTTTATCTAGACCATTATTTCTGACAAAATTATAATTGCGTCGTCGCACGTCAAATATTATAACATTTAATTCTCGTGTCTGAATCCGTAAACTAGAAGAATAAGCTGTGACATTTTCAATTAATTGTGTACAATTTGAAAATTATTTTCTACGTTTTAATAACCACCTAATGATACGACTTTACCACTAATCTACTACTGCCCGATAATTATTTAAGGGGAAAGGATACGGCCGTTTTCACGGACGAATATGACCTTTTAAACCAATAAGTTGGACTCTAACAACCCACTACCGTTCATCCAAATTTAATATTGAAAGCATATTTAAATATATTGATTTCTAGTCTAAGGTTTTAGGAAACGTTTTTTCGGTTTTTTTTTTTTTTTTCATTTCGTCGATTTAGTTTTCTTTTTATTCTTAAAACAAACTCGTACTTAAGAGTGTGACAAAAAAAAAAAAAAAAATATGAAAATATTTCTTCTACAAAACGCACAGAAAAGACGTGTACACGCCAAGTCTAATCATTTTTCAACACGGAAAAAAAACGGAAAAACTATACCGAAAGTATGTTTGTTTGACTCCGGCTTATTCGTCTTGATGTATGAAAAAACCAATCGCTTTCCGCGCGTATTTTTCCTCGAAACTTAACGCCGTCGTCGTATCGCGCAAAACTTATTATATTGGCTGTAAGGCTGCGCGTTATATCGGAGCGCAGAACCGGCCGGTATACACGTCCGATAACCGAATTTCGACACACACAACGGTTCCGTAACGAAGTTAGATTGTGTTTTTATTAGGGTGTCGGGTCGGATGTACAATATTATGTAGTAGCGCGAAGAGACGTCTTCTAAGAAAGCATTTTCGATTGAAACGAGTGCAGCGCGTAATCCAATCACAGTCGTCGAACGCGACATATATAATAATAAATGCACCCCCTCGCCGTTTTCCGTCTATACGTATAGTACATAGTAATATATGTCTAAGAAAACCAAATTAAAAGAGCGAACGAAATTATTATTCAGAATTTTAATACCCGGTGGCGCTATTCAATTATACGAGTTTGTTTCACATCAATTTCTGAAATTTTACTGCGCTAATTCGATTGTAAGTATACACGACTAAAAACTCGTTTTATCTCCCCGGATCGTCGCCGCGTCATAATAATCTCGGCCAATCATCCAAAATGATAATAATATTTTAAACGAAGATTTTGCACAGATCGTATTACATATAATATTTTACATCCGCCGCCGCCGCCGCCGTCGTGTACGCACGTACAATTATACTAGTCCGCTTGATTATAATACATAATGAATGAAAAAAATGGCTAATACTGTCACTGCTTTAAGAACGAAGTCGGTTGTGAGGACATTATACAGAGTAATTTGAATATATCTGTACGCGGAGATAAACCATTGTTATCTGAAAATGATTCTAAGCCAAGATCTATTGCTAAGATAACCCATAAATCAACAAAAATTATACAAAAAATTACCAGTTTTTTTCCATTTATTAACTAGGTACTGGGAAAATAAAAATTTACCACTCTCGATACACCAGCCAAATCAACAATTCTGCAAGAAAGTTCCTATAAAGTTTTAGATTGAAACGAGATTTCTGGTAGATAATTTGTTCGTGGTCACAAAAAACAAAACACATTATTGTAAAACCAATACGTTCGTCGCTTCCTGAGCTTTTTGTAAAACACCATCGTCTTTCATTAGTCGGTTTTTCTCAGATGCCATGATTCAGCTCCCCACAGCTCCAAATCGGCCGTATTAAAGTCAAACGCATTATGATTTTTAGATTTTAGAAATTTCTCTTGAATTGAAGATTCGTAATAAAGTTTTGAGAAACATTCATTTTTTGATTGGCTCTGCACATAACACGAATTTCAAAAACAAAATGTACATTTTCAACCTTTTTTTTTTTTTTTGTTCACTGTCGCAGACAATGGCGAGCGCGACTGTTTAGAAACCATTCGTATTATTATGATACCCGAAACAAACCTCACTATACACCAACAACTGTTTATTCTAACATCAATCAACGTATACATTTAACTAATATCAAACGTTGTGGGGATATCGTCAGGAATACTCGATATTTTCGCGGTGACGAGTCGTCGAGTTTCACGCGCGAAAAAATTTTAATGCGCGCGGACCGGTAAAATTTACCGCGTCGTTTACACTTTAAACCGACCTAATCGTTAAATTAGTCATTTTTTTTTTTTCCAAATTATATACGCGTCACTGCGTCGAAGACCGCGTTTTCTCGAGACAACCAACGAACGGGGGGGGGGCCGGTAGATAATAATAACACGTTAGTAAAAACGGTACCTACCGTTATTGTCCGTCGCACTGTTATGCGCGCATAGATGCGCGTACAGTACGAATAGCGGTCTCGTAATAATGCGTCAATACAATAATATTGTGTTGTTTTCACACGGCCGACGACGACGGCGATCCAGAAACTCCGGACGGCCCCGACTCCTTTGTGGACGCGATAAAAGCGGACCGAACGCCTAAACATCATAAAAAACAAAAAGAACCCCTCGCGGCCGTTGTTAGCAAACAGTGCCCGCGGAGAGCTGACCTCTGAACGGCCAGGTGCAACGTCGCCCCGCGCCGAGGGGTCTCCCGGTATAGTCGTCCGGGTTCCCGTCGAGAGTGTAATAAACATATACACACACACACACACACACACACACACACTTTAATTAAACGGGCGCAAAAACAATAGATAACCGGATTTCGTTCGGACCGACGTCTCTATGTGTCCGCGTTGTCCTATATACCTGCCGCAAAGGACCGGGGGGTACCGGAAGGGATATCTTGTCCGTCAGTCGTTGCCGGAATCCGATCGCGTTCGGGAACGGTGTCGGAACGCCGTTTGCGGGTATGCGGAATACGTCTTGTTCGTTTGCAAATCTTACAAAATAGCCGACAAAAATCGGCTAAAGTACGGAATCGTGTTTTGTTTTTGTTTTTTTTTTTTATACGATGTTACAGCCCCTTATCGCGCGGACGTCCCGCCGACTCCGCTCATACCTACGTATCGTTTTTGAAGCTTTTCCCGACACCCCGCAGCGACCTCGAGTCTTCTCGACGATGTTTTCGTCTTTCGAGTGTATACCATGTGAGTACCCATCAAGCATAATATGATACAGCCAAGTTGTCTTGTTTGTCGTCGTCCGTGCCTATATATTTAAATGAGCTTACCATAATATAATTATCATGTCTTTAGTTTAACACCGACGTTGTTCGATTTCCGGCGCAAAACACGAAATACGCTTTTGCTGCAGCAAGTATATCGACACGACCGGGAAACCAGTGGCGCGTCTAAGATTTTTACGGACCAGGGCAAAACAATTTATACCTCAACTCCTTCCCAATTACACGAGTGCGAAAACATTTAAACATTTGTTTTATTTTTTTTTTTAAACCGCCGATGATTCTTTACTCTAGAAATTACCACCTAGAATCGTTGAAATTTCGCCACCTTTTTCGTCATCCCTCTAAATGCGCCAATGCGAGTAATCGATTCTGTCTATAATATTAGGTACTTATAATAGACAAACGAGCCAAAAACTCACACCAATAATAATATTAAAATAGAAATGGCACAAATAATACCGAAAACGTTCTCTCTCTGCAACCGAACTTTCCGTTCTATTTGTTTTTTTTCAATCGGTCGTTGTTATATTATTATATATATATAAAACATTATAACATATATATATATTCTGTATAGCGTTCGACCCCGTCGGCCATTAATCACTATGGCAACCGAATTCGCGTTTGGCGATAATTTTCTTCCATTTTTTCCACTCCCGTAGGTTCAGTTTTAATTATTTTAATTTGTAACGAGAACGAAAAATCATCTTGCCACCGCTATCCGCGTGCACCCGCCGTCCCCCTCCTCGTACAGCTTCCTACCCGAGCGCCCGTAAGGCAAACGTCTTCGAGCGCTTCTCCTCTCTTTGTTCCCGTCCCCATCACATCCGATCGCCGTCCACTCGTCTTCTCGCCACTATCGCCAGTTTTTCCGATACTTACAGCTACTGTATACATTTATCTTTCGAGCGGGCAAAATAATTGATCGTATTCCATTTGTGTGTAGTATCGTATAGTCAATTCCTGCCCGTCCGTCCGTCGGCGCGGCGCAACTTTACCTCGTACACCGCTGCAGATATAATATGGAATATTCTATAGATAGCACGGTCAATTGAAAAACGAATATTAAAACCTCACGATTCCCTTCTGTCAGTCCTGCCGCCAGCCGGATGAGACATTTGCAAGTACTCGTGTGTTTTTTCGAGCGGTGTACTTATATTATACGAGCATCGACGAGAAACACGCCGCGGAAACGCGCAATCGTCTCGCGAAAATATATGCCTGTACGCACTTTAATTACTATATCCGTAATAACGATTTCACTCGCCCAGTTTTATTCGCTTCCAATCATTATTCTATAACATTCCAATAAAAATATTGCAGCGATATTATACTGCGATAACAATACCATTAAATATATATATATCGAGTACTTGGACACCTTGTCTGGCCCGGGACGACGGCAGTTTGTGTAGTCCATTAAGGCGGTAATGAATTTATATTAGTGTATACGTACAATCAGTAATGCAATCAATATACTATATAGTCGTACCCGCGGTAAAAATCCCACCTTTCGTGGTATTTAATAGGGTGAATTTATGACTGATCTTTCGAGTTGACTTTCGAAAGGATAGAGCAACAATGTGTGATTTCAGAACTTGTATTGTCACCAAACATAATAACTATTTTCGAACACGCCTATTTTCAAAAATATCTACTATTTTTGTAGTCGAATAATTTGGATGTATAATTCAGAAAATCTGTATTAATGTATCTATTTTGAGTCTCTTTTTTTATTCGGATAAATAGTTATTTTTTCACTTTAATTGCATCCGGGTTCGCTATATGAATCAATCTCAAAAATAATCGCTGCCCATTTTTTCTCTTATTTCATAAATGATAAAATTGGAAATGGAAATTTTAGGTGACCAAAAGAGTATAAAGTCTGTGCTCCATTGCATTATAACCTTCAGATATCTGTACATTAACTAAATACTTATCAAAAGTCCAAAACTAAAACAATATTATCGTTCATAACATCTAAATCATCATTTATAGAACTATAAGTATGCAAGGTACTTAATAAAATGTACAATTATAAACATGTATTTTAAACTAGCCTTTTGCCAAAATAGATATAGTATTATAGTATGCAAATCATAGACCATTAGAAATGTAGGCATTTAAATAATTAGTTATACATTATTTTAGTTGTCATTACATTACATTTAAGTATGAAAAAATTATACGTAATAAATAATAATATAATTTAGTAGACCGCTTATCAGTGAAGGTGTGAACTGAAGTTTTTCCAAACAGTTCAAGATTCGGTCATTCGGTGTATTGAAGCAGTTTAAATACATATTTAAAAAAAAAAAATGAGCACTGGTAATAATTTTGATTATTTTTTCAATAAAAATATATTTTATATTATCTTGAATTTTGAAAAAAAAAACAATTTCGGGTGACTAAAATAAATTATACTGTCAGAGTGTTTAAAATGTCCAAATACTAGCCCGAATTATTTGCATACCGACAATCGAAATTATTGCTTTTAATCTATTGCTGGCTTTATTCCTAAATTTTATTCCAAGGGTATATATAGGTACCGACCGGTGGTGATTGGTCATTGGCAATGTCGGAATAACGATTTCCACCACCGCGCGCCGACCGCATTAAATCGTCCCAATCAACACAAAAAATATTATTATTTAAACTGTAAAATAAATATTTAAATGCCAAAGTAAAATATAATATATAATTATTATAAATCCCCGTCTATAACGGTTGTTCGAGAACAAACAATACCAAAATCCGTATGTTTATTTTTAATTAGTTTTGTGATGACGTATATTTTAATTAAATCATTAATAATAATAATAATAATAATAATAATATAGGTAATACTTAAAATTATAAATTAGTCCGTTATCGAGTTATTTTTATCGTTATGGGAAAATTAATAATTTTCCACCCGGTGATGGAAGAGTCGGTAAGCCCGCGAGTATCAAAAGAGTTCAAATTACTTTTTCGAACATTTAGAAAGAAATTAAAAAAAGTTTTAATTAACATACCTTTCAATGGGCCCGCCGCACTATATATATATATATATTCACTCAGAATTGTGTACCTATTATATATCTAGCTATATATAAGAACTTGAAAGAAACACTATTTAACATTTATTCGAATTATAAAAATCAATAAACAGTAAACGATCTTTTAATTTGATTAACTTTAAAGTTTATAAAGCTAAAAGTCAAGATGAAAACTATGTACAATATAATAGTAAGTACTAGGAAAATTAAATTAGAAAATATTATATTAAAAAAAAAACTAAAATAGTCTCAATACATATAATGAGAAAAAAGTAAGGAATATTAAGTGGCGCAGTCAAGGAGGAGGCAAAGTTATTATTACTTTAAATATTTGTACGGCTTGCAAGTGGCCTAATATTTAGTATCCTATGAAAAATCCTATCTTATCTAGAAATTCATAACCCCTCCCGAAAATGAATCCTGGTTGCGCGACTGGATACCTGTATTTCATAGATTCTGTTTTAAGTCGTTAATAAATTTTGAATTCGTCGACTGAAATGATAACTATTTTTTATTATATTAGTTACTCACAATTAACACTCTAACTTCACGAAACTAAAATTAGTATTTTTAAACCATCAACATAATTCGCATATTACACGAATACATCTATTCACCTATTACCTATTTGGGGTCAATTATAAAAAATATCAATTGAATATTATAGGTATACTTTTCCAAAAAGCATATATTTATTTAATTCTATAGAAAATTATTGTTATTATTTTTCAGTAAATAATTAACCACATAATTCCAGGGTTTTCTCGTGCATTTTTAATTTAAGTAAATAGCATCACTATATTGTCTGCAAAATTGAAGCCATTAACAATTAACGAACTATTTGTCTTGTTATTTATTTTAAAAATAATTTAAATTTATATAGAAGTTTAGCGGTGTCCAAGTCGTGCATAGATAATAATTTTCATTAATTTTAAATCGAGTTAAGATATTAATCGAGGTAGAAAAAAAAAGTTACAATATATAAATTAAAGCGAAATATTTGACCCGATGAGAAGTATTGGATTTTAAATTTTCCTACACGCAATTAAATGATAAAATCGCATAACAATTTGAACGGTTTAAACTTTAAATTGATTCCGCGGAGAAATTATAACTATTTTAATTACACGGCACTTATTACAGACAAGTTAAGGTTTGGTTTGTTGTTTATCAACAACTTTTTCTGACGGTGAAGTCAATTTTTTTGATTTATACAATAATATGAATACTGCATAGTATGATGTTTATGAATCGAAACGTCTGAACAAACCGTAACTTGAGACATATCTAATCCTGAATTATTTTACTATTCTTATGGAACTCGAGTGTAAAATGTCAAAACGTTAAAGCTGCACATGAAAATAATTTAACTACAGATGCTATGTATAGTAAGTGAATATAGAAATATTAGTATTTAAAATGTAACATTGATACGTAGTATGAATCGGACGATTATTGTTCGGGTCATACATTGAAATTTAACCCTAACTCGATATAACTTTGAATCGTTTAACTTAATGATAGAAACATGGTAACGCAAGTTTAAAAATTAATTTAGCCCTTGTTCCTGTATAACGAGAGGTATTTCTGACCTATTGTAATATAATTCAATAATTTATTTTGTTGCAACATCTTACGTAAATACAAATATATAAATTTATTAAGGTATTTCCATACGTAATGAACTGAAGTCAATAGTTTAAAATGAAACTACACCAAGGCTATTAAGATTCAAACGTATATTTTTCTTTTCTTTCGTGACTAACGACTTCGAAACCGATTTTTATAATGTTGCGTTAGTTAATTGAATAGCTATTTATTAATTCGTCGGTTTTAATATGTAAAAATATGATTATTATAAAATGAGTAACTGATTAAAATTTAATAAATAATTATTATTTATTTTTATCCGTGATTATATATTTCAATTAGAAAACCTCGTAAAATAACAAGGTAACTCGAGTAAGTAGTTTATATATTGTTATAACCGTTCGTAAACCACCTGTTAAATTTTAATTTCTACCACGAAAAATCTGAACAGACATCGCCCCATCATGATAAATCGATTAAAAATTTAATTTAAAGACCAAAGTTAACTAATTACAGTATAGATTATCCGTGTCAGAGGCCAGAATGGTTATTTCACAATAATTTTTATGAGAACCGACGCCGTTCGATCGTCGATGGCCGGCCGACGACTCCACGTCGAATTATCGACATTTATACGTTTAAGACCACCAAAAAGTTTTTAAAACATTTTAATCGTAATCCAGCGATTTTCTCCTAGGATTTTAAGTAAATTTAATTTCGGTTTTTTGTTTTTTCATTTTACGGAATTGGTTAATCTCATCGCATATTTCAACATTATTTTCAAATTCCCTACTTCCCATTTCTTATACCTCAAAGTATGAGTGTGATCTATTGATTTTCAAATTGCGATTCCCAGCTTTTCAATACAGATTCGACGAAAAAATAATAACCACCTTATACTCTCTAATATACTCCTCTGGTATAAATTATTTAAACAGTGCGATGACAATAAATCTTAAACGGCAATAAATTATGAGTATCAATAACTCGATAATACGCGTACACGGAATAACGGTAAAATGTTGCAAATTTCGTAAACGCGATTCGATTTTACCAATAAAATGACCAATAACCAATCCAGAATCCGTTTTACACGAAATTCCTGTGTATCGATCATTGGCGTACGATTTATCAAACCGGACACGATTATGAGCGCGGAAACGTCTGAATGATCGCGCGTCCGTACAACGACGGCGACGGCGCGTCAATTTACGAGGAAAAGATGTAATTATTGTTTCGGAATTAGTTTCGTTTAGAGTGTGTGTGTGTGCGTGTGCGCGCGCGTGTATAGCGGAACAGGGACGGTGCGGCGGGGGTAATGATAAAAAAACGGTCGCCATTATTCTTACTTAACGGAGATTTCGAAACGGGGGCGGACCGGGAGAAAAAAAAAACCCTTACTTACAGGACGGGAAGTGGAAAAAAAGGGGACCGATATATATAACTCTTTGTATATATATAAAATATATACATTTTATAAATACGAAACGGTTTTTTGATGATGGTGCGGATGTAGGGGGGGGAGGAGGGAACGGGGTGGCGGTGCAACACGCCGCGCCGCGGGAACAGTGGGCGAGGGGGAAAAAAAAAAATACGCGCGCAGAGACGTTGGCCGGTGGCGGCGGCGGCGGCGGCACCGTTGTCGGCGCGGCGGCGGGCCGGGGGTGGAGGCGAACCGGCCGAAGAGAAGATTAAATTTTTACCGACCCACCTTCTTTTCGTATGTACGCGCGGGCGGTTAGCGGACAGCGGTGTACGGGGCGCGGGAGGGAGGGGTGCGATCCCGGAGAGGAGGGTTCCATTAAAACAGAAACCACCCCTGCCGCCACCCCCGCCGATCCGCCTCTCCGCCCGCCATGGCTGTTGGTCTTGACGGGCGGCGGCTATACACAACACGACGACGATTCCGCCGCCGCCGCCGCCGCCGTTTTTCATATCGCACCGCCGTTTTTCTTTTTAACCCTCTCCTCTGCCCCCTCTCTGCCCCCGTCGCCGTTGCATTTCCATGAAATCTTTCAATTTTATCGATTCGGCGGAAGGAAGTGTTGTCTTTTTCCATTTTGACGACGACGTCGCCGTCGTCGTCGTCGTCGTCGTGTACGTTCTATATAGGGAGTTGAATAATTTTTCGCTCTCGGCATTTTTTATTTATTTATTGCGATTTTGCGTGTTTTTTCTCTTTTTATAGATTCCGAACGTGTGTGGCTAAGAATAATAATAACACGGCGTAGGTTGTACTATATGATGTATTTTTTTTTCCCCGTAGATTCTGAACAAGGAACGCATTGGTTTTACTGTGTTGTTTAGAAAAAAGTAAAAATAATTTATAATCATTATTTCATTTTTTTTTTTTTTTTTAATCAATATTGACGTCCGCTATACGGAACGAACCAACAATAATGCAGCAATGACTAACAAGTTTGAACACGCCATAATGTCGCAGTATAAATTCGTTTAGCTCTGCAGTTATAATTATTTGCGTAATAAAAGGGAAACCGCGCACAAAGGCGCGTATCGGCTATGTGCCCGCGAATTCGTCACGTCACATCGATAAAACTTTTGCTGACACGTCCGTAATCGTATTATTAAGTCGTTTGTGTTAATCCGTTATTGGCTGCCGGAGGGCGGAAAAAATGTCGAGGAAAAGGGTTTTGAAAAAAAAAAAAAAATTTTGAATTATACAATACCCACCGTTTTGGTTTTTAATAATTATTTCATATTTGTGATAATTTTACGTTTTAAATAATTCCGATTTGCAATTTTCTGGGCCACTGATTATCCTGATTATCCGAGATTTTTTCGCGATCTTATCGGCTATAATATTATCGATATTAACCGATTACTGTTGTATGATAAACGATATAAAATTACAACAAAAAACGGCAAGTTAAACTATATATTGGACCTTTACCAAATATGTAAATATAATTATTAAGCCCTGCATTTATTACTATTGTTTATCATGTAAACGTGTGGAGCAAAAATGGCAAAGCGTATTAGACCAACCAGTGAGGCGTATAAAAAATATTCTGGAGCTTCAAGGACAGTGGTTTTAAAAACTAAGGGTTTATAATGTTGTATACAAATAAAACAATCGTATGAGTGAAATATGTTAAACCAAGTATTTCGATTAGAATGCCAGTAAATATTAAGTATAGGTTAGGTATGTAAAAACTATAGATTAGTCCCTAATATTGATAATCGATAATTAGTTCAATCATAATAAGTACAGAAATGTAAACATATTGCTGTCAACTGGAACAGTGGCGCCGTTTATAAATGCGTTTGTCGGGACTGTTTGTGGGAACTGAAGAGTGGTAAAGATATTTTTGTCAATACTTACACTAATATGTTTTATCGAAAAAAAAAAACGAAAAAATCAGACAAACCGAAGGAAACTGATTATGCGGTAAATTCATTATTGGTACATGTGAACCGTTCAAAATAAAACCAAAACAAATATTTAATTAATAAAAACATGATTTAATTTACATTATTGTCAGAACGACAAAAAATATATATGCGACCGGTTTTATGAATTTCACTTGAAATTTGTCAATCTGTAAAGAAATTTCGGGGGTGAAGGCTACGGCATACGGCTGTCTCCCCCCCCCCCCTCTAAATACGCTACTGGGGCCAAAAGTACAAGAAAATATGCCAATTTAAATGGTCATAAACGTATAGTGTAATATTTTCTAGCATGATGGTTATATTAATTATCATACCGCACGCGTTATGTCCTGCCGATAAAACGTATAATTTAACCATCAAAATTACATTTTAACAGTGTTTTTAAAACGTTATAAGTGTACGTGGTATTTCGTGTAATCAAAAGCTTTATGCTATTACATTACTCGTGTTGGACGGCGAAAACGTGTTATAGCACGTTTACAATAATTTAAGGTTTTATAAACAAATTAAAAGGTACGTAACTGACACAAACAAGATACGGTGATTAGCCGATGTCATGAGGGATTTAGCTCATCGTTTCGCCCTCATCGTTTACACTGCACGAACCTACACTGTATTGAACCATTACAGCTATTAAAATGTAAAAATAATAATAATAGTATAGGTATACTCGTACGTAATCGTATAGAATCTAAAATTTTAAAGTTGCGAAATACCGAATACCTACAAGTAACTCAAAAATGTCCAGTTTTTTTGGAAATATGAAAAAAAAAAAAAAAGGCTAATTTATGTAATTTGTGGAAATATCAGCTTACTACAATTATTTTTAACCGAATAACATTTTAAAAAACCTTATTTTTAAGAAATTAAATTATTAAAAGATATTAATCGAAAATGTAGAAACTTCTGTTGTCGTAAACTTTCCAGTTTTTCACAATTATTGTAAAAACTACAGGAAAACCGTGAAATTACTTTCTCGGTGCACCAACTAAATACAAAATTGCTACAAAAACCTATTTTGTATTTTTTTTTTAAACACACGCATTAGAACTTCTTATATTTTCCTCACTGCACTCAGAATCTAAAAGCTCACATCATAATAGAACTAATGCAAATTGAAATTGATGAAACCATTATAATTATTGTAAATTTCTTCTTTTTCTTACGTTTTGTTCCCAGTAAGAAAACTAGATGTAAAATTAGTAATCTCCAATAAATAAATTAGATAAAATTCCTTTAAAAAGAATGCTAAAATATCGGAGGAAATATCTGGTAGACAAATTGTTAAAATATCACGAAACAACCAATAACTATAGGTAATCTCACTTATACCATATATATTATAAAATATTTCTGTCTGAGCATAGATTTATTTATTTTGTTTAAGCTACATTTATAACTGTCGAATAATAAAAGTAGGTAAGGTATACGGTTTTAAGTTTTCGTTAGGATTTCAAAGTATTATTTCAGTACAGGCTTGATATATTTTATTATTTTCGAACCGGAAAATACTCAAACATTTATCTCGGCATTATTTTAATTAAACAGATCGTTTTAATAAGCAAAAAGTACAATTATTATTGTCAATATTCTATGGTATTGATTTATAATTATAAATTATAATTGATTAATTAATCGATAGTAATTGGAAAAAAATGTAAATAAGCAATAACTACCTACCTATACTCTGAATTTGAAATAATATTTTTTTTTATTTATCGGATTAAAATGTAAAATTACAATAAAAATACACTTAAAATGTAAATATATATATGTATACATGGATGTTATATAACGGCTAAAAAGGTTCAATTATTATAATTTTTACTTTTTTTTTTTTTGTGTGTACGTTTTATTTAACCAAAATAAAATTATAATTGCCATACCGAGAACGGCCATACTAATGGAGAGGGGATGAAAACGAAACCACTATAAAAATATGTATAACAAGCGTAATTTAAAAACCCCGTGATACTACAAAAATGCGTGTTCGGGTTAAACAGTTTTCAAAAATGTAATTAAGCGAACCTTAATACCTATATAATAAATTGTATAAAACATATTATACACTAATATTTCAATGTGCGCTCTGTTGTAGCGTTCGGGTGGATTTAAATTTAAAATAATTTCGGTTTTTTCGTTGTAAATGTTCGCAAAAAATAAAACAGACTGATACTGCTAACGGGTGTGCAACTGTTCTATAAGGAAAGTTAAAATGAAAAATGTATAGATTAGTTTAATTTATATCTATATGTATCAATTAACCATTTCTAGGTCACGAAAAACGCATACAATCAACAACAAATTGCCAGTTTTTCTCATTTTTAAAGTAAATCAAAAAACACTCTCCTCAACACTCCAACTATAGATCGAAAATTCTACAAAAAATTGTCTATACATTTTTAATTTGTGCAGGATTTCTTATAGGAAAGTTGTTTGCGGAAACAAAAAAACACATTATAGAAAAATTAATGCATTCTAGTCTGAAACTGTCCAACTAAGTTTATTGGTTTACTTAAATATTTAGTACGCACCTACTATAATGATGCTCGTAACACTTATGTATACTACCTACTTATAGTTTGTAAAAATAACTGCATAATATAAAATGCAAGATTTTTATATTTATACAAATATCTTTAATATTCCACTATTTTATTTTCAATATTTTATCGCCTCTGTCCGTTTAGATTCACAATGTCCCGGTCAGTGTACCTGTACACTGTCTTCGAGCATTGTGTCACACCGTCCCGATTTCTACTTTGACCGTAACGCATTATAATAATATAATATCATTAATATCTTTAACAACGATGAAACGTAAACTTTTAAACGGCCGTTCTAGCGAATGTTTCGCGCTGATTGCGGACGACTGGCGGTGTTATAGCGGAAAACTGCGCTCTGATAAAAAAAAAAAAAAAAAGGAAAAACTTGACGTTCAGCCGGAACTGCGGACGTTTCGAAATCGAAAAACGTCCAAGGATTTTGCCGACGGCGACTATAGGGAAAGAAACGTCGACTTACGACGCCTCGCCCGCGCCGCCGTATATTACGCGAAAACGTAATATGTGTTATTGAGAAACGGTCCTCGGGTAGGAAAACATACGGGCGACGACGGCGGCGGCGGACTTCCCCGCGGTCGGCGCGTGCCGGATGGACGGGAGGGAGGGAGGAGGGTGAGCAGATCAAAGTGCGGTCGAGAGAAAAAAACTAAGGCGCGAGCAAACGGGGAGAATCGACGAGACGCGGAGGGGGAACGTTTAGTAAACACCTCCGCGCACGAGGAGCGGGGCCGGAATTAAAAAAAAAAAAAAAAAGGAAAAAAAGGGGAGTCGTTTAAGAATCATCGCAGCGCCGAGATTATATACGCGCGACACCGCCGGGAGACGGGAAGACGTAAGCGCGTCGGCGGCGGCGGCGGTTGCGGTACACATACGAACGAGTGTACTCTTATTGTTATCGTATTGTTGAAATATATGCGTGTACGTAAAATATTTTATACTTCCCGTTCCCGCCCTGGTCCGCGGTGGCGGGACGACCATTGTACACCGCGAAAGTATTATTTCTCCCCCCCCTCACTCCCTCTCTCTCACACTCTCTCTCTCTCTCCCCCCCACCCCTCCCGGGCGAGCGGACGAGCGCGTCATAAGGAATATAACAACAACAATAATAATAATAATAATAATATACCCGTGCGAACGTTACGAACGCCGAGCGGCGCAAAAACCGAGCGCGGTGTGTCTGCGCCCGGTGCAACCGCAGCACTGAGCGTACCGTTAATGTTATTATTATTATTATTATTATTACGTATTACGTATTATTAGACACCGCGCCCGACTGTACGCGCGCGTAGCGTTGTCCCATTGTTCCGTCGGCCGATCTTCGCGGTAAACCCTTCCCATCGCCCCTCATCCCATCTCCTTTTGACACACACACGCGCGCGGTCGTCTGTCTCCCGCCGCGCGACGACGAATCGCACTTCGGGGTTTTTTTTTTTTTTTGTTTTTTTTTCATATATATATACACGTTTTCCCAACGCCTCCCCCCCTCCCGCCAATCGCCGTCCCCCCACACCCGCGAAGTGACGGAGAAACGCGCTTCCCGGTACGGACATCGCGCGAATGACGGCGATGGGAATGACGAGTATACAACTGTACGCATAATAAATTTTCCCGCATTTTGATCCGAAGCCCGCGAGCCCCGTCGTTGGTGGCTTTTGCGCCGCGCGTTGCGTCTGTGTAACGCTATTGACAATGCCGTGACGGTCGTCACGGTGACAACGGTAAAAAGACGCGGTCGCAACAGTTGAATAAAATTTATACGACACGCGCTTCGAATTAAACGACCGCCGTCGACCGAAAGCGTGTGTCGCGTGGCATTTGGCAATCTATACATGTGTATAAATATACTGTATGTGATCTCGTCGAAAATCCATCGGATAAACCGGCGACGAAAAGAAATACAGTTAGCGTGCCGAATACGAATCGTCGTCAGTCGGGCGTTCAGTTCGACGACCTTTCTCGTTTCTTTTTTTTCTATTTTTTTTTTTTTTTTTTTCACCTAACAATACTACTGCCCCGATTTATGGTAAACGCCCACAATAGTACGCTATTGCTATTTCGCGCCAATCGAAAAGCCCTATTTTTTGTTTTTAGAAATTTTTTTTTTTATGAAATCTCGCGTGGTCCGCCGCGCGAAAATGTGTTATACGTGACGGTTTTTTTATCATATCGCATTGTACTTCTGCGAACTGGAATTCAATACGTTTCCAACAAAACATCATTTTCTTCTCTCGGAAACTCTCGTCGTATAATCGATTTAAAATATTAATTTATAATAAACGGTTTCGGTTCTTTGGAAACAATATTTTCCCGGTGATAATTTAATTTTTGAATTGGACCGATCCCAACGTAGCACGGTCGCGGCGGGTGGAGGGAACGAATGAAAGCTATTTAAAAACTTTTTAGCAGTGTATACTTGTATATATTAAGCGCAGTATTCCGAATGATTATTACGACATAAAAAACCGTAACTTAATTTCGTATATTTTTGCAAAAAGCAATTACTTCCTTTCTTTCGGCCATGTCAGCGCGCGCGTTACTATGATAATATGTATTCTTTTGTTACCCGGTCGTCGACAATCGAATTTCAGGAGTAGATGCGTACGCGAGTAGATTTTATTGTTTAAGGTACACATACATTGATTATTATTATTGCTATCGTCTCGAAAGTCGTTTTTTTTTTTTTATAATTTTTTTTTTTTGTTCTGGTATTCTTTATTCACGAGCTCTTGGATTTGTACACGTTTTTTCAATTGAATATCTTCGAAAATACGCCGTCGTTATTCCCGCGCCGTCTTTTACCGCGGTTACGATTCGGATAAAAAAAAAAAAAAAACCTTACTATAAATAATAACCGGTGGGTATATGTCAAAATCGTTTAAATATATTGCACGGTTATTTCTGTGTTATCTACTCTACAGTATACCCGACCACGACGAATTTAGATCGTGCAGATTGTCCGCGTTTGTTGTGTATACCTGCGCTTATCCAAACGTATAGTCTGCAAAGGAAAAAATGTGCTCTTCCGACGCGCAACGACCAAAAATATAGACATTATTTTATTTGCGTACCTGTGTATATAAACGCCAATCGACTTTTGAAAACGGCACAAAACAATTAATGTAACCGATTTGCGTTATAATAATATTAACAATGACAATGAAAAAACAAAGTGAAATAACAATTATTACGACAAAATAAAATTATTTTTAAAGCCAAATATACGTCATGTTGTCGTCATTAAACATTATTACGATTTAAGGAACGCACAAGATCGTTCATCGAAAAATTAGACCGATAGGTCGAATATAATAAAGTATATGAATTATATTATATTTGTATATCATATATAGTACAGGCGTGTCAAACTCGTAGTATTACTCGGGCCAAAACGTCTGTACGGAAAAAAGTGGTGGTCGCAAAATAAAAAATTATTTCTAAAATAATTGAATTTATTATGAACAGTTAAATATGTTTACGTTTCATTATTACATTAAAATACGTTTCCCATACACAAATAAAAAACTAAAAATATACAATTTGTATTCATTTTTCTTCCCGGATATCTGGCATTTTTTTCTGCCACCAACTTTCCTATTTCAGAAGGTTTATTGCTCTATAATACTTATAGAGATGATAAGTTACTCGCGACGAATAGTAGTTTGTGGTAGACCACTGCAAACGAATGGCGTCGGGATAAATCAGTACCATATGTACTTTACCAATAATTTACTGATCAATTAGACGAAAATATATACAATAGTTCAGTGTTTTCTGTAAAATAGAGTTTGAGTCTGGAATACTTTTAACTATTTAATGGAAGCTGATTTATTACATACAAAAGCAATGGATCTAATATTATAATGGCAATCAGTTATCATAACGGCAAAATCGAAAATAGCCGTGTAAAAATGTTCCGACAAAATTGACCACGTTCCAAAATAACGCGAGGAAAACATGGCCAAACACAAAAAAAAATGATCAAATAAAATCATGTGTCCGGAGGATAATATGGCCAGAGAAATGTATGACCAAATACAAGAACGGCCATTTACGAACACATTTTATCTCCATTTTTTCCGGGGCCGTGGGAATATTTTTATTTGGAAATAATAATTCTCCATTGAACGTTTTTATACTTGGCCGTTATTTATTCAGTTATAGTATTGGTTAGACTGGACAATACAATACCACGCCGATACGTAATACAGGTGCATAAAAAAAAAATAAAATAAACGACCAAAAACAAGCCGTTTACAATATTATTGTCCGGTCGGTTTAACTACAATTATTGTGTATTAATATTTTTGTTGCGATAAATATCTAACATTATTGAATTATTGTTCGTGTTTCAGGTAGACGGGAGACATCGTAACTTCGAACCTGTGTACGTGTGGATGTTTCCGAAACACAATGTACTCAACATATTATTATTATTATACTTGAAGAACGAGAGAAATAAAAAAAAAATCAAAACCATTTATAATAATAATAATATGTTTGGCTCGGTTAAAACAACGAGAGAACGTTTTAATTAAAACGCAGTTCAACGAATAATAAAAGTTTGTTTTCCGAGAAAATTCACTATATATGTATATAAAATATAAGTATACGATGTATTTTCGTTTGGAAATATATATTTTACTTTTTTGTTCAATTCTGGTTCTCCAGTTTTCTCTCATTTTTGTTGTTGTTATTATTATAACTATTATTATTATTATTATTATTATTATGCTCGTTGTGTTTTAGAAATTGGACCGACGCGAGAGAAGTTTTTCGTGTAATTCTTTTACTCCGTAATTTACCCGCTCCTCGCATCACTACTCACTCGCCCCGCCACCGCCGCCGCCGTCTCTCTCCGACCCTTTTTTTACGTTTTTCACGTTTTTTGCTTTATTATTATTATACAGATAGAGAGAGAGAGAGAGAGAGAGAGAGAAAGAAAGAGAGAAAAAAAAAAACGAAATAAAAAGATTCGGAAAACCGTTGGTCGACTACGGCGGCGGCGGAGGTATTCGGTGCCCGGTGAGCCCTAGTAGCGCGGGCGGGGAGAATTAGAGGGGGGAGGGGGGGGAACAAACGAACGAACGAAATAAAGAAGACTGCTGCTGCGTGATTAAAAACTGGCGGGAGTAGCCCTAAGCGAGGGGTCGATTTTCTTTTTAAGAGTTTTAATTGCTTCGGCCATCATTTCCCCGCGGGCTCCTCCGCACCGCGCGCGTTTTCTTATTTATTATTCGTTCTTTTTTGTTTTGCCTTTCTCGATTTTTAGCCCCGGAACACGACGATTCGTTATATGTATATACATATATATTGTGCGGAATCCCGAAGGGAAACGAACAAAAAGCGACGGCGGCGGCGGCGGCGGCGGCAGGGCGAGTAAAATGAATAAATAAATAAAAATAAAAAATTATATATACTTTCTCCGCCGTCGGTTTGAATTGAAAACGCGGGTTTTATGAATTTTATGTTGAAACAATATTATTATTATTATTATTATTAAAACTCCGCTCGCCAATCGATTATAACATAACTACGCGTGTACACACACACACACAC
The DNA here is from genome assembly GCA_902439185.1 of Cinara cedri. Classification (NCBI taxonomy): domain Eukaryota; kingdom Metazoa; phylum Arthropoda; class Insecta; order Hemiptera; family Aphididae; genus Cinara; species Cinara cedri. Next base: position 125,676 of record CABPRJ010000501.1, read on the forward strand.
ACACACACACAAACACACACACATGCACATATATATATATATATACATAGCGACGCACAAAAACAAACTGTTATAAAAATATTGTTAACGATTGATTTTTTTTTTCACATTATTTTAACAAAACGAAAAACACTCGTGAACAACAAAATTCTATTTCTCTGGTCGAATTTCCCACCATCCGTCGGTTGTCGGAGTGTTGTTATTACGTTTCAGACTGCGTTTTAAACCGTATTTTCTGTGAAAACGTGAAATTTCCATACGAAAACGGTCGGGGAGGGGTTTTTAAAATTTACAAAAAAACACCTAAAAGGTACACCATCGATACCTTACACCGTGTACATATACAGAATTTCATTTTCCTGATTTCATTTGAGGGGTCTGTAGAATTGACACGTTGTTTGTATTCTTTTTACGCATCCTTCTTCTTTATCGGTTATAATTACAAACAAAATATTAGTTTGTTCCTCGAGCATACGCACATGTTTGTGTATTTTAATAATGTGAAAATCTTTCAATAATATCTCAAACAATTTCAATCGAATATTTAGCTTCTCGGTTATTGTTGCAAATTTTTATTATGATAAAATGATTATTATAAGTTTTTATTACATCCTATATGTACACAAAACCATAGAAGATAAAAAAAAATCAATTTCATTAGCTGGTGATGAAACATCGTCAGTTCACCTATAATCTACCTATAGAGTAAGTTTATAAAATAGTTATAAAAATGTTTGATGTAATTCAAAAATGAAATAAAAATAAAAATAAAAAATGAAGGGTCATCATTCGTAAGATTTTAATGTAATAAATCGTGAATCTGAAAATTTAGCTATCGTTGGATATTTGAAGAGTAAAGGGAAAAAACCAGAAAAGTCACTTTTTTTTCCAAAATAGCGATATCGATATCAAATAATTTATATTGACGTGTCGTATTTTTTATGCGATCGAAACGGCGAAAAAATCAGATAAACCGAAAGTAATGAATGCCAGAATTTTAGGCCCATAGGAAAAAAAAAAACATTAAAGTCTACAAAAGTCGTTCGCACCACACGATAATAATTCTTTTGTTTAATATGTTAATTAACTGCGTACTTGTAGACCAATTCGTCGCAATCATTGGGTATCATCGCTAATCATTATTTTAAACGCATGATAACATTTTCATTTTGAAAACGTCGTAATACGACGACGTCAAAAGAGGACGACACTTTTTTCAGCAATAATTAATTCGAGAATATATTCAAACATATTCTTATACTCGTGTATAACTGAATAAAAACGTTTGACATTTAATATTATGAACACGACATAAAAATGTCACACCCTCTTCTGCTGTAGGTAACACTGGGTTAACCAAGGTCAGGTACCTACGTTCTACAATGCCTTTAAAACTGCATAATATCATTGTATAATAATGATTTTATCTTTAATATACTATGTGGTTTTACGAATTTTATTTATTCTAAGTTGTCTACGTTTTTAAGTTTCTAATAGGTACACCCAATCACCAGGTGGCAGTCCTGACGGATAAGTATAAAACCATCATTTTGACTATAAAAAAAAATTATAAATTAATTAATACCTAGCAATAAAACATTTCAGGACGTGGATAGTTTAGAAGGTAAGATAAACGAGTATAACATTTCTAATTTAGTTTATAGTATATAAACTAAATTTATTGAGTTTATGCAACGATTTGATACAAAAAAATTATTTTTTTGCACGGAAAGGTAAATTAATAATAGGAAAGAACTTTCCGACGAAAAAACACTTTACATGCTGGTGCGATGCAGGTTTATACGGGGTATGATTTGGGGATCTGATTCCCCACTCCGGTTGCCTTTTTTATTTATTATTATGGATAAAATATGTGCTGTGTTGTAAACAATACTCACAAGACTAGGCGTAAAATATTTAATTTTCCTAATTGACTGCACGAAATAAAACTAAAAGAAAATTGGGTTAACAGTATTAAAAAAAAATAAAGAAAGAACTACGATTCTACTTAACACACACACACACAGTATAACAGTGCACACACACTTTAGCTCTATGTAGTTTTCAATTTTGTAGTACGCGTTTACTGTAGTTATGAATGTTGTTATTCGATAAACTTTGTGTTTTATAAACACAGCTACACTTCTTAATTTTCTTTTGTTAATATTACGAATATATGATTTTAATAATAACAATGTACTTGTAGTATCCGTTTTAGTTCGAATTTGAAATTTAAAATCTTTTAGATTTTAAAGGTTAAAATATTATTCGGAGTGATAACGGGTTTGATATACAATCTGTGATAACAGCAGCCTAATAATTTTGGCCGATTTCAGAATTAAATTTAACAAAAACAGTGTTCCTCTACCATCAATCCGGCGTTTCATCAGATTAAACACCAGATGAGTAAAATTGCATTTTAAAGAACACTGTCAACAAATAATATTTTTCATCGCAACCGATCGCAGTCATAGACGATAGAAGACAGTGCATCATACTGTAGTCATTTTCGTGTTTCGCACGTCGCCATTGCAGATATTATTTTATTGCAAACGATAATAGTGGCGCGCTCCTACGGAACGTATCGATAACTCAATAGGATTAATTTTTGATAAACTAAATACAATATTATTGAATTATTTAAGTCCTTAAAATAAGCCGCGCAACTTCAATATTTTCGAACCAAATTTCGCCAAAATTTTGTTGGTCATTTTTAAGTATTTGTAAGCATAAATATGAAATTTGTAAGCCGTTTTTAATTATCGGCTAAAATTGATTTCACGGCTAACTTCTGTGAAACTTGGCCATAGTCATTTCTAAAATTTTTGACCACGTTGAAATGTTTTTAATTATTTGTAAATATTTGTAAATAATTAAAAGATATGTAAAACTAAAATTATTGAAATTAAAAACACATATTATTAAACTTTGAACATAAAATAAATTGAAAAAAAAGAATTCAAAAAGAAATGTAAAATTGGTAAATTGTCCCGTTTTTTTCTACTTTTTTTCTTGGTTTTCCCGATTATTATGCAAACTGTTTATAAAATCAAAAAATCAACTGATTAAACTTAATAAACTTAATAAAATTGCCATTCAGAAAATATACTGCACTTATCGAAGACATCTGCGCATCGGAACAAGACGTCCAGAAGAAAAAAAAATAAAAAATAAACACCATAGTACAACCAATACATTCCTGGCTAAGCTCCTCCGAATCTAAAAAAATAATGATTTTGTCAAATATAATAGTGGCCAGGTAAACATTTGACTGTATTGAGAAAGTACTGTTAAATCAGATAAAAATATAAGGTGGGTTTACACGTTCGGTTATTATTGTACGTGCAAACTGGCTTGTGCAAATTCAACTTTGCAACAGATTCTTGATGATATTTTAAGCAATAATTTAAAGTAAAATCAAAACTCCACGGATGATTTATGCGATTTCGGAAATTATTTTAACAATAATATTATGGTCAGATTAGTGTAGAGACTGGGTTCTTCCTAAAAAAAAGATTAATTTAGTTCAGATACGTGCAAGTACCAACGCTTAGCAATGACAAGAACATTGTTGAGAAATATTTATCATCATTAGATAGTGAACTCAATGGCACAAATTGATTTATTGATTTGTGTATTGATTTATCCGTTGATAATTATTTCGGTACGGACGGGGTGGGAACGTGTCGGGAACCGGAAAATTCTAGCCACGTCACTAAATATTGACGCAATATTTAGTAATATTCCTATAATAACTACACAGTTAAGATGCGTTATGTTGACGGCTAGTTGTTGCCACGGCTCAATATTATTAAAGCAGTAATGTAAACTAAAACAATTTGACAGCTCTTCGTTCGATTTACAAATCGAAAACACCAATTTGCAATTGTATTCAATTAGTTTGCAAAAATATCGGCGCAGGTTGTAAATCGGTCGGACAATTTATTTGGTGGGTTAGACTCTTGAAGTTAATTCGAGGGCCATTGGAACGACGGTGCGCCGCAAAATGTCTCGCATAGGCAACTATAAAGTCGGAAAAGGTATTTATATTTCGTACATGATATCTGAACGGCGGAGGTGGCCGCAACGTCAGCGGTGTGTATGACGAGAAATGAACGACAGTGTAACGTGGATATTGTCGTCCATTGTCAGTGTGATATAACGGCCTAAAATACTGTGTCCCCTGACACACTTTTGTGTCCTCTGAATTACAAACCACGTGTCCGAAATTGCATAACGCGTTTTTAGTTTTAATTGTAGAAATAACAAAAATATTGGAATTAAAACGCAAATGTATTATTTATTTGGTTTATTTCGATATTTTTAATTGATAACAATTTCCTAGTTATTTATTTTATACAAATATCATAAACTTTAACCACGGTCACGGTTATATAGATATTATGTATCCACAAACTTTTAGTTGTATTTATTTTGTGTCGTATAAATGCAGTTTAGTTCCCAAGCGATTTTTCGGGATTTTTTTCCAAAATGTGTGTTTTTGCATGCTTGATTAGATGATACTTTCAAAATGAGTCGCTGAAACTTCATTTGGAAATTATGGACAAAAAAACTTCAAAACGTTCGGTTTTTCTAAAATATCGCGTTTTTTAGTTTAAAATACCAAAAAATTATATTTTTGGAATTTTTTTTAGAAATAGTAGTATTTATGTTTAACATTTTGGTGAAATCAAAATTCACCTACCATACTTAATTTTTATATCATTGTGTTAATAATTAATCAGAAATCAGAACTAATAATTTTTTCGATATTTATGAGCTATTTGAGCGAAAACGTCAACGAGTTATTTCTTTGGCAGTAATTTAAAAATTGCAGTTTTGGACGCTTAATTGCTATTAACATTAAAATGCGTTCATGGACATTCTCTCAAAGTCTCAATTTATGCTCGAAAGTTAATTGCATTAAGGGATATGTATGAAGATGTCGATATTATTCCAAGAATTTACATAGAAAAGAGTTAATTTTAAAACTTTATTAAATATTTTGTTATATTATATATATATATATATGTGTGTATATATTTTTTTCTATAACGATAATTTGACGTTATAATCGTTACATTAATTTCATCATGCCCCTCAGCTCTCGACCCGTCGGGTTTTATTTTATTATTTTGGCCTCAGCCAGTAAAAAATAATAATATTAATAAAATTAATAGTATTAAATGAACTATATTTTTCCAAAGGTAAAATGTGATGTTTATGTAGCCAAAAGAAAATATACATTTTCCAATATTTCTTCCTCAAAAACAAATATTATTTAGTTCTGGTTGCACCAAAAACTTCTTTGTGTTACTACACACTGAATGAAAAAAAAAGTCCAATAAATTAATTTTGTTTTACTTTAATATGTAAATGATTGAGATAACATTATAATTAGGTTTTACGTGGTTTATTAACAATACCATAAAAAGTAAATACGTTAGGTGAATTCTTATTTCACCAAAATTTTAAACATATAATTACTACCATTTTTGAAAAAAAATTTCAAAAATATAAAATTTTGGTTTTTTAAACTCAAAAACACGATTTTTTAGAAAAATCAAGGATTTTTGAAGTTTTTTGACAAGCATGTAAAAATGTACAAAAAACATTTTGGAAAAATAATTTCAATAAACCTTGAGAGCTAAATTGCATTTGTTCCAGAATTTTAGGTGCTACAACCCCTACAAGTTTTTCTTTTGGTATAGGAATCCGTTAAAGATAACAATTGAATTAAAAAATGTGTCCTCTGAAATCAGATGTATTTTAGGCCCTGAATGATATTGACGACAAAACTGGCTGCTTCAGTTAGATTGGGTTAGCACCAATACCAGTGATATGGTGAATCCAAATATTTTCAGAGACAAGTGTTTTATTTTAACCACCTATCAACAAATCCACGAATAGTATAGTTTTTTAGCACTAAAATCGTGCTAAAAGATTACCTTAGGTTAAGTTAGATTAGTCCTCTTTTCAGAAATGAATTCAATCAAATTTGTATTTTAAATTCCGAGTTTAACGATGAATGCATCGATTTTTCAAAGATGTTTATTATTGTTTTTTTTTTTTATGTGAACACTTTCTACTAGAAAGCTTATTCTGATTATCAAATATAACATCTTTTCTGAAAGGAAATAATCTCTGGATTGTACTTTAAAGAGGTCATTTTTTGAAATTCTCATTAATATTCGAGATAATGAGGAAAACCCGGTTTTTTTAGGTTAAAAGATTAAAAATTATGTTGTCATAAGCAGCTGTTTTCATTTATTTTTTTGTTATTATTTTAATATTTTTTACACAATCATTGTTGTCATGGAAACACAAATTGTTGTAACATATATTGTTGATAAAGCAAGCCATAACAGAAGCATCGATAGCATCGTTATATGTTTGACAAACAACTTTTTTACCAACATTCCATTTCAAAATTTTGTTCGAATAATTTTAGATAAATCAGCCGCATCTAATGTTTGGAAATTTCAGAAGATTCGATAAATTTCTCTTCGATTTTTCTATTGTAATGAACTTTTTTTTTATCTACCCTCTTATTAAGAACAGTCAAATTTGTTTAGTTATTTAATTAATTATTAATTTACCCACATTTAACAGGGGAGGCTAACGCCTCTTCCCCTGTAATACTTGGATTCAATACTGTTGTATTGATATAAATAATTTGTAGTTTGAAATTCTTTTAAAATATGAGAATTTCACACTTCTATTACGTAACGAATTAAATAATTTTGAATGTCATAAGAAGTTCCTTTAAAAACAGAATTTTGTCGAAAAATGTTCTCTTTAAATTGTTTTTCTTTAACAAGTAAATTCAAAAGTTCGCAATATTCCCTTTATTTAAAGAACTTTTATTCTCACGGTGTCTGCGGATTACTAATTCTTGTTTTCCTAAAAAAACAAACTACATCAATTAAACGAGTTAATATCTTTTTATTTATGTCGGCTTGTTTATTATGATTAATTGCAGTTAAACAACGACTTTCAGATATGGAATTTTCAATTCTATTTTTACCATAGAATATGAAAACTTTCTTTGTTATTCAGATGTTTTCTTGAATTTTTATGTTTTTCAACTTTACGTATTAAGTTTTTAATATTAGGATTGTCATTTAAGTTCAACTTGTTTTTTTCCTATAAAAAAGACGCATATAATATATTATTATAATAGTATAATTTATTTCTCTCAACGCTTTCCACAAGTTTCGTACATTTTCGTAAAATCACATTTCAATTTGTCTCAGACGATTCGATGGCGGTTCCTTGAGCGGTGATTTCGATATAGATATTGTGTAAATAAAATATACAAAAGTATTATATAAACGTCACTTGAATAATGCAGTTGAGTCGAATCAGCCGAAATAACATTTTATTTATAAAATTGTGAAGATGCACAATTCTATTATAGTATTTTAACAAAGCTGGACACTAACTAGTTAGAAAGTTACTTTATAAATTACCTAGTTAGTTTTTATTCATAATACAACTTAGTAACTTAACTAGTTGAATTGAACGTGGAATATATTCTAATCTAACTCGTTAAAAATAAAAAGAAACTAGTATAATATTGAGTATTTTCAATTTTATAAAACATTTTTTTTGTCATATTATTCGATAACCAATTATAGTCGGCCTAAAATCATTTATAATAATTTTCAAGAAATTAAAGTTATTACCTAATTCATAATTAATTTACATAATACTCTACAATTGAGCTGGTTTTTCAATATATATTTAAAAAAGAAGAACTAACTTCTGTCTTATATTTTAACTTAGTTAGATTTTATTATTAACTAACTTAGCTATAAATAGTTGAAAAAAAACCAACTTGCCCTGATTAGAGTATTTACTATATAATAACTAATATATTTTAAAATTGTAATTAGTAGTTAATTTTGGGTAAACAATGTCCCAATGTCTCATTTTTTACCCTAACGCACTACCACTGCTATAATTGTGTTAGTAATAATAATAATATATGCATATGTTGTATTATACATGAATATAAACAAATTATAAAATTAAGTCGCTTTTTTTTGTACTGGATAAACTCCAAAATGGCTGAATGGATTTTGATTTGGTTTTCACTAATAGATCGGCCGAATCTCGGGGAAGGTTTCTAGTTTTTTTAAAGTTTGTGTAATACTGCAATATAAGCTGATGAAATTACAGAAATGTCATGTGAATCTCATATGAGTTTAATTTTTCGTTATATCCTTGATAATAAATTCGTTATTAAACGAAACCGGGGAAAAACATGGAAAAACCGTAGGAAAAACGGAAAATAAGTACAATATTAAACAAATATTGTTAAAGAAAATATAAAATGCCTATGTAATTAGTTTACCACATTATTGACAAAGGAACACTATCAACTGAACATCGCTCATAATCGTTTTTTCGTTTTCAATAGCATAGTTGCTTAAATATGTACATTTAATGTATTGAATTTCACCTTTTATTCATTAAAGAAAATAGTATTTAAAACTACCACCCACCGCTAGTGTTAAAGACGAGTAAATTGCGACGGGTCGGGTCCTTTAAAGTTTCCAGCCAACACCGTGCAAGTCTGATCGAATTACCGTGTTGTGAATAAACGACAAAGAGAACCGCTCACTTCACGTATATTCTATTAATACCTTTGACATATTCAGTTAATACATTAAAAATAATTCTGTTAGACTAGACACAAAAAATTTAGAAAATAAATATTTTTAAAAACATAAGATCTATACACAGTTGAGAATTATAATTGTTAAATATCACACAATTATTAAAATTAACCTTTATTATATATTACAGTGTGCAATTTTTCACAAGCCCGTGAAGTTGCCCCCCACATTAACGTATCAACTCCAATCTGGTACCATTATTTTTGACCTGATTTGCAAATATTTGCAACCAAATTTTTAGAATTTGTAATCAAATATATCCGCCACAAAACCGATTTAACTGCCGGGATTGTCAACTTCACACAGCCCCCCCCTCCCTCATATCGGCCTATCGGCTTCAAACTAATACTATTATTTTGCAACTAATTTTCAACTATTTGCAACCATGTTTTTGAAATTTGGGACCAATTATTTTCGCCACAAAATCAATTTTATTGAGATGTAATGCTAATTTTATAATTACAAATTTCTTAAAAGATAAACCATCAGCCATCGAATCACAATCATGTCCAAAATCTATACAAACAAAAACATTTAATAGTCCTATAGTGATATTAAATTTAAAAGATGAATTCAAATACCTCAATGAGGATATAAAGGACTACTTAAAAGAAAGTAAGTCTACCTGTTCGAATTGCTCAGAAACCGTAACAGTTTTAAGCAAGAATCAACAACATATTTATTGAAACAAGTTATTCTTTCGAGAAAACGGATTATTCTTAACGTGAAATTCCTATACAACTGGATATAAATGATGACAAGTAACGATTGTTTAACTAAAAATGCATAACAACCAACTTCATAATATAATTTTACAAATTTTTCTCATTATTTTTTCTGAGTTCATATTTATGGATTCAATGAGTTATGGGCATGATCACTATAATACATCCTACATGAAAAGAACATCTGATTAGGAAATACACAATGATTTTAAAAAAATAAAATAAAAATCATCATCCAAATCAAAAGTTAAACCACATTTAGCAATTTGTATTAAAAAGTCTGTAGAATAATATCAACCTACAAAAAAATAAAATATATACATTAATTAAAATTATCAATTTATTTTTACTAATGATTAAAGCTATCATTATTATTAACCATTAGTTGTAGGAATTTTTTGTTTATTTGACTTAAATTTATACAATTATTATCAAAACTAAATTGTATATAATGCTAACTGTAAAATTTATTTTTATTAATTTAATTTTATGACGTATTTAAAATAATTTAAAGTTTTTTCTTTCGAGCGAACATGAACACCCTAAATGCACACCTCTCACCCACAATAAATTTTATTTTGCGGCGAAAATAATTGATTGCAAATTCTAAGAATTTGGTCACAAGTAGTTGCAAATCAGTTGCAAAATAATGATACCAGTTTGGAGTTGATACGTTGATGTGGAGGGGCCAACTTCACGAAAATATGGAAAATTGCACACTATAATAAAGGTTCATTGTAATAATTGTGTGATATTCAACAACTATAATTCTCAATTGTACATAGGATCTTATGTTTTTAATAATATTTATTTTCTAAATTGTTTGTGTCTAGTCCAATAGAATTATTTCTAATGTATTAACCGAATATATCAAAGATATTTATAAAATATACTGTTTAAGGGCAGTGTAGGAATGAATCCACACTGCTCCCTCGGCAAGACTACAGAGCATTTATATGGGGAGTGAGGAAATTAATTCACACTGCCCGCTCTGCATGACGCCCGGGGTGTTAAAATCACTTTGCCTTAAAATATTTATCATCCTTTTTCTTCAGATCGTCCACGAACTCTTTTACTTTGACCCAAGGTTTCTTCGGTTTCACAAACAACACATCCTGCAACACACAGAAGAAGAATATACCGTCAAACACTTTTTATTTTATTGGTTTTATACAACGTCATTCTAATACGTAAGATAATATGTTTAACCACTAACGTTCGCAAACACTCGTTGTTGTTGTACCGGGTTTGTTATGTAATCTAACCAATCCACCATTTCTTCATAATTCACTATATCTTGTTCTTCATGTTTGAACCTATACAAATGCAAAGAAAAATGTTACCGTCATGGACACGTGCTTCGAGTTATTTATTTTATTCAGAGTTAACATAATATATTATGTTGTAAACGCAACCACAGTTAAAAGTTATTGGATCAGTAAATTGTTGAATTATGACGTGAGCATATAAGAGAAAGAAACATAAATAACTTAAAACTGTCCGAACTTAATCGGACACCGCCGCGCACTCGCGCCATTCCGACGCCGTTACCGAATAACACCTCGGCGGTACACACTATGCGCACCACGCGCTTGCGATCAGAACACCATTGCACGCTGATCGACCGGTCACGGTTATATTTTAGTTTACGGCCGAAACCCGATTTTAATGAAACTTTTCGTTTCCGACGGTTACCGACTCTACCGCGTTCATGAAATATCGAAAACCCGCCGATACGTAGGTAAAAGTAGACGATACAGCGTCCGGGATCCGGGGAATATCGTTGTGCGTAACCACCGTTACCAGTCGCCGCCGCACTTAGCTTCGGCACTGCCGCGCACCGGTATTAATTAGACGCCGACCTTTTGTGCTGGTATTATTTATTATTACATAATACGTTGTTATGATACGGCCAGTATCGCCGCGGTCGCCACGCACCTACCGGCCATTTTTTTTTTTTTTTTCGCATTCGTGGGCTCTACATTTACCGGACAAATGGCAGCCGACAGCGATTCTATGCGGCTTACATTCCGCAAACATTTGACGCTTGATTCGTTTTACGATAAACGTACCTGTACGACTATACCCATTCGTGTGCAACAGTGTTATTGGTCTACCTTACAGTGTTATTGGCCTACCTTACAGTGTTATGCCTGCGCGGGAAAACAATCGGGAGTAGCCCTGATAAAAAATGGCCGATAAGCGCGTGGCGATCGCGGCTCACTTTTCGCTGGCCGTGCTTATAAGCTTATAGGCTGTTATAAGCTGGTCAGCACATTATTCATGCCCTACCCCCATTATTATTTAACATTATTCATTTTTTTTTTTTTTTTTTTCCAATAGTAGTCCGTTGACCCAGAAAACAGAAACAGTAGTTATATTCTTAAGTAACCCAAATAATTTAATTTTATACAATCCATAAACAATAAAACAACAGTACAATTTATAATATTATTTCTGTACAAGCGCGAGAACCTAATCTGATGTTTATTTGATCAAATGAGTAACACATTTTGGTTGTACCATATACTTGTATGCAATTTTCGATTTAAAAAAATAATTAAAATAAAAACCGTAAAAAAGTAGAAAAATTACTCACTCGTTAAAAATAAGGTTTATTACTTCGCTGCTCAACGGGATTTTGCAGCTTTTCACTGCTTTGATTGCTTCTTTGATTAAAACATAATCTTTTTTGTCAGAAGTTAATTTTCTAGATCTTAAGTTTCGTTTTAGACCATCAAAGTGTATAAATTGTGCTCTTCTCAATATATCCTGAACTACATTTTGAAAATCATTACTCGTATAGGGTTCATACGGTTCTTTTCGCTTATATATGAAAGCGAGTACTACTCCAGTATGATCATCCAATTTTTTATTGAAACTCATAATTTGTCTAAATTCGTCTCTATTCACTAGTTCTCGATCTTGAAAAGCTTGAGTAAAAAATTCGTCTATACTCTGAAATCGTTCTTTTATAAACGAATGCGTTTTACAAAACAATGCTTCAAAATTGCTGTGCGGGAACTAAAATTATAGACAAAATTTTTCGAATCATAACAATTAACAATAATTGTGTTTACAAATATGTGCAATATGAGTTTTATATTTACTTCCTCTGGATTATTTATAAAAAACTTTAACGTGTTCTCGTCGACGTCTATGATTTTGAACTCAAATCCGTTTACATAAATATTCAACCCGACTGCCAATTCTTGAAAGGTGAACTTTTTTTGGTCTTTCTCATTAAACCCACGCTTCGAAAGGAAATATCCACCTCGTAATCCTTTATATATAAAATATATGAACATATTATATGTATTTAAGTATTTCAGAATATTGATTTATAAATATTATAAATCCAATTTAATGGAAATATTAATGAATAACGACCATAACAATTAAATAAAAACAAATGAAAAAGATCAAATCTCATGTGTAATCAAATAAAATCAACGAGTATTACTATTTTTTTTTTTTTTAGATTCGGAGCGTAGCGAAGGATCTATTGGTTTTAAAATGATGTGGGATATTTCATTTTTTTTTTTCTGTCTGTAAACAACTTTTGGACAAGAAATCTTGATAAATAGAGTGCAGCACCTTTACTGAAAGATGATTTTGTCTAGTTAATTCATAAGCGAGGTCATTTATTGATTTTCCTATGTGAAAAACCCGAAGGAAAAATAAAGATAAAATGGCAAATATTTACGGCATTACCGTTTTCATTGTTTATAATTTTTGTTCACGATGTTTTTTACCAGAAATATTACTCCAATCAAAAAATAACAAGAGATCGATTTTATTCCTTTTGATGAGAAATAGCCACTGACAAGGAAAATTATTTTTTGATATCTAAAATAGTTTTCATGATAAATGTAAAAAGCAAAAAAACCAAAAAATCTGCGTATTTTTTTATTTTAAATGTTTACGGTTTATGTTTTCTACATATTGCTCCAATAGAAAAATAACAATATCCTCTTATTATGTTGCATTTTTATTTTATTTCATGTTATAGAAATTTGATTTTTGATTTTTTGGGTAGTTTTTGTAATAATTGAGAAAAACCGAAAAATATCAACTAATAAATTTACGACGCTAGGATTCCTTCCTTTTTAAATTTGTATGGCTCATATTTTCTGCAAAAAATATTTAATATAATATTCCAATAAAAAAATAAAAAAAAACAAAAGATTAGTTTTGCTGTATTTTTAATCTAGTTGGTGACCATGAGTCAGTTTTTGATTTTCTTTTTAGTTTTTAAAAATCTGAAAAATATATTAAAAGAACAGGAAAATGTACGAAAATATTTATTTTTATTTTCAATGTTGTTTTTATAATGTTATTTAGTTTTAAATATTCGTAAACGTGACATTTTAACAGATATTTTATGTTAAAATTTTCAAAACATTTGAGCTATTTATAGACATTTTAATTTTTGGAGGGTTTACATAATTACTCAAAATTTCTGGCAGAAAAAAAAATAATACACTAATACACACCTAACGCAGCTCAGAATCTAAAAGGAATGAAAAAGAATCAAAAAAGGACGAACATACTTCGCACGTGGGTGCAGTCATTGTTTTAGGTGGGAGGTTGGGAAGGTAGAATACAGACGGGAATTTGATGCATGTATGTTTTCATGTCAACGATTGTTTAAAAAAGATTAAAATAATAAAAACTTAAATACAAGAAATAAATAAAAAAAGGTTTCCAATGACAATCTTATTTTCAATCTTTCAATATTTTTTAACCTAAAGAACCACGTTTTCCTCATTATATCGAATTTCAAAAGATGACCTCTTTAAAGTACCACCCAGAGAACATTTCCTTTCAGGTAAAGTGCTATACTTGATAATCAGAGTAAGCTTTCTGATAGAAAGTGTCACATAAAAAGAAAATTAAATAAAATAATAAACATTTTTGTAAAACCAACATATTCTTCGCTAAACTCAGAATCTAAAATTAAAAATTTTAAAAATAAAATAAAGGTTCTTCTATCAATTATTGTTTCGTAATCTTTAATATTGTTTTTATATCCATGTACTTTCCACTTACTTTTTTTCTGATTTTTTTTCGTATTAATTTATTATCTGATTCAGCCTATTGCCGAAATATATTGTAAAACAAAAAAAATATATATATTATTATATACCTAGTAATACTCGTGCCTTTACACTTAATTTTATTTTAAAATAGAATTATTAATTATTATGTATAACGATACATTCTTACACAAATTTTATTTGTTTTAAAATAAATTTAGGGTGATTGTACAAGCATAAAAAGATAAATTTATAATAAAAAAAAAACTTTTTTTTTTTTTAAAGACTACCAAAATGTTATACAATTTATCTATTTGATTTTTACACTATCTTCAAAACAGTTTAACTCACCAGCCACCAATTCTTTACATTCATATATAGAGAACTGTGCATCGTTCAAGTAATACTTTAAACTGAACTTTCTCATTGGATTACTTGGATCGCTGCAGTTATTCAATCTAATATCGAAACCAAATACTATAGGCTCTTTTATGCGAATCAATAATGTTTCCCTTAAAACACTGTTATTCTTATCAATTTCTGCTTCTATCGTCTTATCGGTGTTCTCTTGTTTAACTTCGCTTTCGTTCTGAGAAGCTTTGAATACATTAACATCTAAATCATAGTCAATTTATAAATACGTGTTATTATTTATCATACATATAGTATATTATTTTAAAAAATAAACATCAATATAGTAATTTTTTTTTCACTAATTTAATATAGAATTATTGTTAGTTGTTAAAATTTAAGCATTTTATAGAAGAAACAATTATATTAAATTTGTATAAATAGATACATTTTTATATATATTGTACTCACCTACACCTAAGTTGTCCACATAAAATTGTTCCGTAACCTCATTACATTCTGTTAAAACAACATCATTGCCTTTCGCGGAAAATGTTGCACCAATAAATAAGTCAGTATAGTGTATGTGTTCAACGGCCGGTTTTAAACTGTGTCTATCCAGCATATAATAGGTACTATCTGAGGCGTTTGTTATCGAATTTAATAAGTTTTGTTTAATATTTTGCCCAGGGAATACACACCATGGACCGTTCTATACACAAAAATCGAACGCATTAGATATGACCTACTACTGTATTTGGTAAAAAGTAACGCTTAAAAAACAGTAAAATCTGAGCTGTTTTCATATTAAAAGTGTAGTGTTGACTTATAATGAGTGTTACTTATCAAAATAAAAGCAAACGCTACTAGCATGGCTACAAAAAAAGATAGAGCGCCACAGTAGCATTTTAACAAATAGCACACTACTACCAAACACTACTTATTGTAGGTAGGTACTTACTTTTGGTATTTTTTGTCTTTTTAGAAAAACTACACATTCTTGCTTACAAGATTTAGTCTTTTCAATCATTTCTCTTATTTCAATTGTGTCGTCTACAAGGTAATACAAAATGTGGAGATTACGCACATTGTGACCATTCTTTTCTTCACTATATCCTTTAAACCGTAAAATCGAACAAGTATCGTCATCCAGCTGAAGCGACTGATAGTTTTTATATTTGATAGACTTTATTTTGGGTAAAGGGTCCAGTTCGGTCTGAAACAGAAAGCCTACAGTAATATACATAATAATAATGTTCAATAATAATATTTGATTATGAACTATGGTCAATACAAATATTATAATTATAGTAAATAAATATATACACTTTTTATTTAAATATTTATTTACGAGTATTAACCATTTTAATAATTTTGTTTTTACTTTATTATTTTGTTACAAATATTATGTATGAATCAGGTAATATTCTGACAAAGAAATATAATAATAATAAAAATAGAACTTTACTCGTTTTCTGTATGTAAAGTACGGATCAATAGGAACTGTTTCGTTGTCCTTTATGACCATACCCATTTTTAACAAAAAATCTCTAGTATAATCGTTAGCACCGGTGATGTGTAATTGCTTTCCGTAAAAGTTAACCGTTTCACCAATAATTAAATCGGTTACTTTGTAATAGGGCCCGGTTTTTTGATTACCGCCGGGTAACGGTATTAATTGCCTTTTTATAAAGCAACCTGTAAATTAAAAAAATGAAGTTTTACCATTATAGGTACACGAAAAAATAATAAAATAATTTAAAAAATATTTTTTTAACAACTTTTTACATTAATAATAGCATAGCATTCATTTTTTTGTTCAACAGTTTTTACAATTGTCAAAGATTAATTTTTTAATTGCTTGAAATTATATAGTAGTATATAGTAGTAATATCCGTATGTTTAGATTAAATTCAATAGAGGTTGTATGTATTTATGTATGTATGCATGTGTATTAATTTATATCAATCTAGTATACAGAGGCGGATTTTAGTATGTATTAGAGCAAAAATATATTGCTCCATTGCCACAAACAAATTAATTTAATATTATTTAATGATGAATTAAAAACAATAAATTCCGAAAAGTAGTACAATAATAGAAATTGCCTAAACATTATTAGTGTCACATGTGATTTAAATCAATAATGTTGAGTAACGATTAAAATTTAATTCCTGAAACTATATATTTTTTATATGATTAAATTAAATTTAAATACATTTTCCTGTATTTACCGTTAAATAATTACAAAACTGTAAGGCCTCCAAATTTGTAACGACCATTGGGATTTAGATCATTAAGACCCCCCCCCCCCTAAATCCGGCCATGCTCATTTATAAAAATATATATACCTTGTGCTGTTCCGCTGTTCGGTTGCTTCGTTTCATTTACCTTAATAGTTTCATCCACCAGAAAATAAATGATATTCATTTTCCTTACGTTCACATCCATGTCTTTAGGACCGTTAAATATCTTGGTTTTATAATAAGCATTGAAACATAGTGTCTAAAAATAATGGTCTTCAGTTTTTATTGGATTTCACTTTTCGTGAACTTATAAATACGTTTGAATTTTTTAGAAAATCGCGAAAAATGATATTTAAATAATAAGTTAAAAACGCCCATGAGTGACAGAGCTCCGTCACTAGTCGAATTTTCCTACATCTATTTTGTATAATAGAAATATTCTTTGCAAAACGATAAATAACCAAATAGGTCTGTCACACTGAATTCTTATTAGAATTATATTAAAACAGTATAACGAACAAAATTATAATACTCGCGATTTATTCAGAATGCTAAATAACTCTGGAGCAATTATACGAAAAATGTCGATTATAGCCAAAATATAATACAGCCAATAAATATAATATAGCCAAATACCTACCATAAAAATAAAACAAATTTTATAACTCAAAATAGTAAAAATTACAAGGGATACTGGCATACTGCTAATCATTATTTGTTAATAAATAAACCTAATTTAACAGCCTAATATTAATGACTGGAATAATTACAATTCTAATTCGTTTTCTTTCTAATGATATAGTTTGCTACTTCGCTAATAACCTTTGATGTTAACTGCGTTCTTCCTACTCCCGCCACAAGTTTTTACTTAAGGGACTGCGTATCAAATAATTAATATAATTAACTTTTATTTGTATTACATATAATTTTTTTTTAATAATAATCGCTTTAAATAATCACTTGGAATATTATATGTAGAAATTAAGAATTAGTTATTATACTATAAAAAAATACCGTGTATGGTATATTGATATGCGTATTATTTTTTTTTTTTTGATCCTAATAAATAGGTAAATAAATAAATACAACAGACACAATAATGTGTAATTATACTGTAATTTCGGAAAAAACTCGAAAAATATCATTTTTTGTATTATATACTTTCGTAAAATTAAAATTCATCAAATACAATTACAGTCAAATATTATTCATTCTATCATATTTTTTTATACAAATGTTTACTTACCTCTTTATCCAATACCATCCAATTACGTTTATTTTCAACGTTCTTTCCGTCAGCACTCATTGCCGCGGCTACGTCTGTATTAACTATCAGTGGTTTTCTTTTATCTGTTAACATCCGTGTACCGTCCATCATTTGAAAATTATTTATTTTCGGATATCTGAATTTAAATTCCTAATAAAATTTAAAAAAAAAACTCATTACAACAAATACAAATTTGAGTTATCGGACCGGGAAAACTATTAATAAAACTATTACGTATATGAAAAATGTAATTTTTAAAATAATATTATTATCCTTTTTAATACTTTAGAACTTATAGAATGCAATGGTAAAATAATATGCTTTTAAATCGAATATAATGACAATTCTATACTGTACAGTGAACCTAGCAAAAATAAAAAAAGATACTGATATACACGATTTATATTTGTTGTTATTTTTTAACATTTTGATGTTTAGTTAGCGTACAAATTTCATTATTCAAAATAGTCATTAGACATACCAAGTAAGTCTGATAAAGACCGGGAATTTTCGGCAACGGCGATCGACCACACATTGTCACAATTTTCGTTTTCAGATATAGAACTTATAACGACTTTTGTATGCAACTACTGAATACGGCAAACTGTTACAGCAAAAGTATTACTTTTATACTATTATATTTATATTAATAATAAGTTATTATATTTTGCCTAACAAGTATCCGTATCTGTGGAAACCACTAGATTATACCACTACAGTCTTACTATAGTTATATTACATTTATACTTGTAGCTCATGGAAAGTCGGTGTTTACTTTTATTTCGAAATACGATCTCCTAAACATATGCATTTTGTACTTAAGCTACAGAAAATGTATTTTTTTTTGTGGGTTGATTTCTGACTTACCTTAATCACGTTGCATAAATATAAAAGAACATTTCCTTAATTCGAATAAAGTATTTATTTTTGTTGTGTTCATTGTTGGGTTTCTTTGGTTAATTGAAATAAAAAAAATATTTAATTAATTAATTAAATATTAAATAGAAAAATAAAGAAAATTAATATTCCATTAGACAATGATTATAGATGGTAACATACGAATAATTATAAATTTCCTATTCTAATTATTCAAACAGAGGGGATTTTCTGTTTGTAAAAATAACACCAAATACAAAAAATTAGAGTGCGTTGATAGAGAGCGTGGCCACATGGAAAGTTGCTCTGATTGTACCACAGATTTGACCGCCATTAGTTGACTGTTTTTCGTTTTAATAAGTTATTTTAACATACATTACTATAATATACCAAATTATTTTAAATTTAAAAGCCATTTAGTTGTTGTTAAATAAATTTTAAATCACTAGTTTATATTTTCATACAGGTATGAAAGTATATAGGTTCTCAGGTGTTTTTCCAACAAATAAGGAAAAAGCTAGAAAATGTACAAAATGTAGGTAGGTACCTATTAGTAAAAAATATTTTTTTCATATAATCTGTAATACCTACTAAGTAAATTCAATATGCAGTACCTATTCAGTATTAAGGGATCTGACATTTATGGTCTTTTAAAATACAGTGTAACGTTACAATAAAGTTAGAAATCTTCGATTTTAGTTTTTAATTTGTCGTAGGTAAACAACTAGTCCTACACATACTATGAGGGAAATTGATTGGCTATTTTCATGTATTTAACCGAGCTATATAAAAATAAATTAAAACATTATTATAAATCTATATGTAATTTTAACAATATATTGTAAAACCAATCACTAAGTTTATTTAAAATGTAGCATTTTAGCAAGAAACCACCGCTGCTATAGATTTTCTAAGACTCAAATCTATATTTCCAAATATACTTTGTCAATTTTTAATAATAAATCATTGTTTATAAATTTAAGAAAATTGTAAACATTTAACACTTTATTAATAATAATTTATCTGTGTACCAATTTCAACAGTTATGGTTGACCATTAAAAATTTCAATATTTACAATAAATTGTTTTAATATTGCATTGCAAGTATGAAAAAAACAAATTATTATAAATAATTACATCCAGAATAACATTTTATTTTACATAGGGTAAAATAAAATATTATATTACCATTATAAATAATTATTTGTTTAATACAATTTAACAAGAAATTATATTGTTTGATAATTTGAAACTCTGTTCTTATTAAAATAAATATTCTATACTTTCTAGAATATAACAACGAATACCTTAAACATGTTATAAATGAAGACTATATCATAAAGTTTCAAAAATTAATATTTGAGAAGAAACACAAACAATTTAAAACTAAAATATAAAATGAACATGTAATACCTTAGTAACTAGTATACACTGAAATGTCCGTTTAGTCAACAAATAACAGCCTAATCTCTTATCACTTTCTCTATCCAAGCACTCTACAAAAATTTACAAAATATAGAAAGAAGTACATATTATTGAAATACAAATATGACCAGATGAAAATACGGTCCAATAGAACCGATATTTTAGACAAATATTTGAATTCAAATTTTTTATCTGGTCATTTTTATATTTAACCATAATTTCCCCTGGCCATTTTAGTACATGGGATTTTTTTATATTTGACCATTATTATAGACTATCATTGATTATGGTATGTCAATTCTCTATTGATGATCAAAATATTGGTCTTGGTCATATTATAAACTGTAAACAATTCAAAGTTTAGTTTAACCAGTCATAGACAATTGTGTTGGTTTTTAACTTTGACATTTGACAATGGAAATACAAAATTTAACGAAATTCGATGATGATCGACTTAAGTTCAGATTTTTGGAACCTATCTATTTAAGATAGGTTCAAAGTTTCTGATTTTCACAAACTAAACATTTTGACTATTTAGTCAAAACTAGTTAGAAAAAAAATAAAACGTTATTACAAACGGAACAAGACTTTTGCGAGATTAAATTTAAAAATACAAAATTAATTGCGACCAGAATACTTAGTAAACTTTTATTACCCAAAAAAAATACAGAACAATTACCCTCATACACTATATATTATGTAATTTTTTTTTTTTTTATCTATCCATTACAGGGCTGCCACTCAATTATAAGGCTGTAAAAAGTGATTTCAGTGAAGAAATTGTTTAAAAAAGTGAATAAATAGTGAAAATTATATTCTTTTGAAATAATGAATTATATTCTAAACTTAAAATTATTTGTTTTGAGGTTTTTAATTTTAATATATCATATTACAATTTTTTTTTAAATATAAAATAACACTTAAATATTAAACAAAGAGTGTTAATAACACTACAAAACTAAGTTCCTTGAGTGTATAACACGCCATTTCTTCTGGGTTTTAGGTTTCGTTTTACAATTATTCATTTAAAATAAATATTTAATACACAGGCTAGTCTGTAACAGAAGTTATCACTTAAAGTCACTTTTAACACAGCCAAACGATGTCATAAAATACAAATATGAACCAACTCTTATAACAAAAAATAAGCATTTGTCATTTCGACATTTTGTAAAGTAATTATTGAAAATATGGTAAATGGTGTATTACCATAGATGTCAGGCATGCAAGTATACTAAATATTTAAAACTTTGATAAAAATAAAAAACAAGGAAAATGCCTAGTTCATGAATGATAAAGTTAAAGGAAGAAATTATGATTTTTTGTTTGAACGATAAGAGTAAAATTTTAGAAGCAATTTTATTCTCCTTACAAGGAAAAGTAACAAATATAGATAAAAATTTTAAACCTTTAGTTTTAATAAATATTTGAGATAATTATTTTTCGCAGATAATAAAGTGAACACTTTGGTAATATAGTGCCAAATAGTGGAGAATTCATAACCAAGAAAATAAAGTGAATAATAGTGCACAAGTGGCAGCTGTCATTAATTTAATATTTAAATTATTTGACTTTCCTGTACAGTGATTATTTTTCCGGTCAGATGCAATTGATAATTATATTATGCAGTCTTCATGAAAAAGTACAAATAAAGACCTTATAAGCTCCTTAAAAAAAACCATAACATGATCAGATGGAAATAACAATACCAAATCAAAATTAATAAATAAATAACCAGTCTCAAATCATTCATTTGGTCAATTATCACGTGAAACTCAAACAACTGACCTTGGACCATGTGTTTTTTAATAATACAGGCAACCTGGCAACTATATATTATTTTAAATTTTGTTCAGAATCATCAGTATTTTTTTTTTAATTATGTCACAAAAAAATGAATTATGCATTATTTAATAAAAAAAAAAAAAAATTAGAAAACAAGACACAATAAAAGTTATTGATATATTATATCAAAATATATTATATTAAAATATATTATAGCAACATTAACGGGCACTGACAGAAACTTGCCAAACTCTAATGTTATTATCTGAATATCCAGCAAACAACGTTTGTCCATCAGTCGACCATGCAAGTGAAAGACATCTAGGTGGTTCGGTATTGCTGTTTACTGATTGAGATACAACTTCTGGGCGAAGTTCTTCAACCATTTCTTTGCTTTCCAAATCCTAAATGATTTAAAATTGTTGAGTTAAAAAAATGTATTTAGATAAATACTAAGTTTAACCTATCACTTACCCAAATTTTGATTGATGGTCCAAATGCAGCACACAACCAGTAACGGTTAGGGCTGAAACAAAGAGCTTCAATGATGTCGTTGTGGTCGAGTGTGTGTAAATGTTTGCCGTCATTGAGATCCCACAACATGGCTTTGCAGTCCTAAATAAAAACATCAAGTTTATTTAGTATTTATTATTTTAAATACATATATATAATTTTTTTCTTACCTTTCCTCCAGAAGCACATAAGGAACCATCAGGTGAAACAGTAACAGTGTTAAGATATCCAGTATGTCCGTAATGGTTTGTCTTGATACGACAGTTAGTCAAGTTCCATACTTTAACAACCTTGTCCCAGCCAGCACTAACAATAATTGGATTATGGATGTTTGGAGAGAAACGTACACATGATACCCAATCACTGTGACCATCATCCTATATAAAATAAATATTTAATTTAATATAAATTACACAATTTTAACTAAAATATAAATCAAAAATTAAGTTCATAAGTATTAGAAAACAATTTAGTAAAATATGTAGCAACCATAATATTATAAATAACAATTTATTAATAATGAACAAGCAACACCAAATATTAGATATGCATGTTCAGATACTAGGAGGCATATCTATAATACTGTGCGATCTATGTTATTTATCAATTAAAATATATTAATCAGATACCAATATTTAGTTAGATTCTAATGGTTATAATATTTAATTTCTAAACATTAAAATATTATATTTTATTATCTCATAGGTAATAGTTTATATTAATTTTTCTTACCTGAATAGTATACTTGCACTCAGCCAATGTATTCCAAAGCTTGATGGTCTTGTCCCGACTTCCAGAAACGATTTGACGATTGTCAGCAGAAAAGGCAACACTCAGGACATCCTAAATTAAAATTGAATAATTATTTAGCGATTGAACCAAGCATGTGACCCTACTGAACGATCCGCGAGGTGCATACCAACATGTGTAAGTACTTACCAAGCAGTAATTCTTCTAGGTTTAATAAAAAAAAAAAGTAAAAAAAAAGCTTGAGATATTGAACCTTGGTGTGGTCTTCAAAACGACGAGTGGTACGCCCGGCAGCTAAATCCCACAGACGCAGAGTTTTGTCCCATGATCCAGAAAGTGCGTAATTACCGTCAGACGAGAGAACAACATCACTAACAAAGTGAGAATGTCCATGCAAACGTTTTTTAGGGATACCGTAGTTGAGCTCATCACGTGTAAGATCCCAGACGATCAACGTTTTATCTAAGTAACATCGATCGATAAATCAAAGAACGCACTTTAAGGACGTAAAGAGTATTATATTTCATAATCTTAATACACAGAAACCAATTCGTATAAAATCGGTAAGTAGTGCGCTTACCTCTTGAGCAAGACAAAATCATGTCAGTGTGAATCGGGTTGGTGGCGATCTGGGTGACCCATCCGTTATGCCCACGAAGGGTACCACGAAGTTGCATTGTTTCAGTCATTTTGAACGATTCAAATCAACTCTACAAACCAATATCAAAAAATAAAACGAGAAAACCGAAAGAATTCACGTGTTCAGCTCGTACCCATAGAAAAGAAAGATGCGAATGCGAACACGATACACTAATGGCTACGCTACGCATTTGAGGTTACCGAGTCCAGTAACCGGGTTTCAACGTCACTTACCGAGGTTGCGGTAACTTTGCATCTGGTTGTGGCTACACTGATCGCCTATGGAACCGCTTTAAAATGCCCGCGATGGTTATTTTACTTTTAAAAGTGTACAGTACGTATGTATACATATTATAATATTTTCTAAAGTTACTACAACCATAAATATAAATATTTCAAAATAAAATGACATTGAGCAAATATTTGTGAAACTTTTGGAAAATGAATTTAATTCGAAATGATAAATAGGTAATCAAAATGATTTATTATCTAAATGCATTATAGTTATTTACTCTGTGATGAAAATACCTACAGTACACAATTATTTGTACTATACCTATGTGTATATTATTTGTACTTGTACCTACAAAATATAAATTACAATAAAAATCTGTACCTGCATAATTGTTCTGTAAATTGTCGTTATGCTCGTCGGTCGTTGTACAAGGAACGGATCATTGTGTTATAGATGGAAAGTTAGGAAGGCAAGTTAGATTGGGTATTTTGAATTATTTCTGTAATTAAATATATCTATTTAGATAAACAATGATAAATCACATTGCTAACGAAAAACGATTCTGAGCGAATTTCGGTTAGTCATAAGCTTCAACAGAAAATTGTATTAATTTGTAACTATACAAAATAGGTAAATATTACAATTTGCAATACACGACGTTTCTTGTCGCAAATTTTTGAACATTTTCATTATATTGATCAAAAAGAAAAAAAAATGTATTCTTATAAATTGAATAATAGTTCGCGAAACCCCGTGAATTACTAGCTCAGCATTTTAAAGTTGTTTTTTTTTTTTGTTCATTAAAACTTAATAAATAAAATTTCGTTCGGAATATATATTTATATAAGTGTATTACATTTAATTCGTGCGATCAAAATTATAATGAATGGGTATGGGTTTGTAAATGGCTATAGGTACCTATTATATATGTAAGTTATAATAACGAATATGGTCGAGGTCAAATGAAACCAACATGAAATGTGCAGTGTATAACATTATGATGTTCCAATCGTATGTTATGATTATGAATTTCAAAAATGTAATTTACGTATACGGATCATATTATTAGCCCTTTGTTACGAAAATATTAGAACTGAAAAAACTATCCGGCGTTATTATTATTTAGTTTTTTTTTTCATCCAATTATTTTCATGATATTTTCGATATTTTCTAATATTTCGGTTGGGTCGTTAACGGTTTTATTTCGACTCCGTCCGGAATTCGGGTAACTGCTTTCACAACCGTAACGTCCACAACACCGGCGTTAGGTACAAGGGGTCCAGCAGGAGGGGGTAAAGGGACCATTGCTCCCCCCCCTAGGATTTTAAACTGTAGATATGTACTTTTATCGCGCACACCGTTTTACCGTAGCAACGTAAAATATTTTTATAGGATAAAACGTTTTCCCGTTTTGGTATTTCATCAAGCGGGCGCATTTAGTTGGGTGTCTACCTACCCCCGGATCTACGGTATAGTTCTTACACGCGTGTAGGTACGGTACGCGTTTCAACATACCTAATATTATTTCGACACAATTCGACCTTCCGACGTGAGATCATCGAAAATATATATTGCGTCAGAAATGTAATACGACGTTACGACGGAGTAAAACGGTCCCGCCCATATTATTGTACGAAATATTTGACCGGGAAAATCGACGGACAAAATATTTTTGGTCGATACGACCGAAGGCTCGGCCGTCGTAACATTGAAACGTACGTTTTTCACGTTTTACGGGAGAACGAGAATTAAATATGTTACCTATACCGTTACCGCGCACCTAAATACGTTTTCGTGGCATAAAATTTCGACCGGTTTATCCGATGCACGGCTAAAACTTTGCAACGCCTTTTATATCCGAAAGGCATAATATATATTGATAGGTAGGTAACAAAAAAAAAAAAATCAAACAAACAAAAAAGCGAGCCCACGTCAGCCGACGTTGAACCGGACGCCGGAATGAATAATAATATTATACTTAGATTTATGTATCCGTTTTCCGTGTGCCGAGGAAAAAAATAACGCCCGAGTACGAGAAAGTCAAAATAATATAACGAGGCGAAAACGAATGCTCTCGGCTTCACTATTGGTGGCCTATCTTTGCCCCTTATTGATGTTATTGTTGTTCATTGATAGTGTTGTACAAAAAAAAATTAAATTGAATACACTTCGAACATATTTACATAACTGTCAATCATCATTTGAACAGTGTACAGTAATTGTCAAGCAGGCAAACAAGGAAAACAAATACCTATAGGTACCTATGTAACATCAGTACCTATAGTAGATACGTGCAGCGGCGTGTGCGAACATATTTTATTTATACAATGGTGCGTATAACTCGCATTTCAGTATCCACCTCGCTCCACGCAATCAAAAAATATCGCTCTTTTGTAATTTTAAAATTGTTCGCAAGTCGATTAATGGCAAACAGAACTACGCAAGTCCCTATGTTTTCGCGTATACCCGTGTGGTGTCGAGAGTCAAAGCAACAGACGCCTCGGTGTTCTTGATCCTGTACCCAGGTGCGCATTTCACGCGTCTATAGTGGTGTAAAACAATGGAAACCACCACAGTTCTCTCGCGAAAATGCCTGCGGTGTACATTCATAGATATAAATATATATTTTGATAGTGCGTTGATAATGATTATTACCGAATACCGTGTTCCTCTACCGACCTCTTCCAAAAACACGTCATTCTCCTTAACTGTATTTTACTTATATTCCTAAATTAAAAGCATACTGTCTGTAGACCAAAATAAAGCATGTTATAGGAGTTTACAAATACTAGAATTAGGTATTTACCACAAGTCTGCAATTATTATTAAAAAAATCAGATTATAACGTGCACGTTGTACATTTTGCGTAGTCACAAAATTATAATCGATTTTGACTTTTTTTTTTGTAAATCATATCATCTAGGTGCAATTAGGTAAAAAAATATATTATTTTCAATAGGTAATAATAATAAAAATATCAATCTGATAGTTAATGACCGTGAATAATGCACATTTTGGCAGACCAATAAAATGTTTGCTTTCTTTTTATACATACATATAAAAATTAGGATTTTAATTATCAACCGCCATTAGACTACATAGTTAAGAAATTTCATAAATGTATTTAGAAGAAAAAACAATATGTATCATAATTATTAATCATTTTATCATAAGCGATCGACAAATATGTCCAATCGTCCCATTACAAGCTATTATTTTATTTGACACTGAAAAAACAATGCACTTTATATATATTTACTCATAATAGTAAATATATGAGTCATATGATCAACATGTTATATAAATGTGATAATAGCCATTACTACCAGATATAATGTATCTCAAATGATATTTTACATTTTGAGCTATGTATTAATTTAACAAATTTTTTTTTTTTTTTATGTACACAATTTTTCTACCAGAAATCTTGCACCAATTAAAAATGACTAGTTATTTCACAGAATTGGTGTAATGGGATGTATTATATTTAAATACAATAATTATTAGATCAAACAGAAGTGCTTGAAAATTTAATAAAAATTCATATTAAATTATCTTTTTGTTAACAAAAATAGTTAAGCATAATATAGTTTTATAAGAGTTTTAAATTAAAATGTCAACCAAAATCATAAAACATTACTGCATTTGTTCAACATGTTCTAAACTTCACTCAGAATCATACTTGCATATATTTTATGTACATCACCAACTTCTTTCTTAAAACAGTGACCTACAACAATACATTAGTATCGATTTTCTTTTTATATGAATTACTTTCGCAAATTCATATTAATTTATACAAATAATACCACTAGATAGGGATTTATTCATATTTATTAATTACAATGATATTTTAAATAGTGTTTCACACACTTATATATATAAAAAACAAAATTATAAACATTTGATTATATCTTCAAAATAAATTGTACAATATCTTCTTAGATGTGTCTGTGGCAACACCATTTTGGATATCAACTGATGGACCTAAATATGAGACAATTTAACTTTTAAACATAACTATATTAAAATATGTTTCTCCCGAGATGAAAGTTGTTACAATATCATTTACAGTGCCACAAGTAGGCATGTGTTTGTTGAGTTACAAGTTACATTTTATAAGGCCCACATATCAAAATTTAAAAAATATTTTCAAGGGTTGCCCCATAATTTATTTGTTAATAAAAATTGTAATATAAGTTACAGCTTTTTAAAAATGCAAAACTAGCATAACTGTAACCTTTATTTATTAAAAAAAAAGGCTATGCTCAGCCCTCAAAAATATAATCCTATTCAAATATTGTTATTTCAAACCTAAACCACCACAATTTATATTGTTAACAGTTCCCAACCTGTGGTGCGCGGAAAGCTTGTAGGTGTAACGCAAACATTTTTTAATAAATAAAAAAAAAATGTATTAGTTATTAATAATTAAATAGTTCATTAATCGATTGATAATAATACAAATAATAAATGTACACTTTTCATTTTATTTTTGTGCATTCATACTTATTACGTGAAGAAGTATGTGCAAATTATCAAAATGTGTAAGTGGTACACGGATATAAAGGTTGGGAACTGCTGTTGTAAGCAACATAAATTCAGTAAGTTGCCATCAGTAGAACTGAAATATCAGGTCCTCTAAATATAAAAAAATTCCTTTGTGAAATTGTGTTCCACTAATATAAGTTATATTATGGTTATACCAATGGTTGCAAATTACTACAAGTGGTATATTTTAAATACTAAAAACATTTTATACATAAATTATAATGTATATGAATTTATCGATAAAATAATATTTTATATTTACAATTTAATATTATACACTATTTTAAAAACATGATAGAATATTGTATATGTATTACTAGGGTACATAAAATATATACATACATTTATCATATATATATATTGTTTAGTCAGAGATTAATATATTAAAAAAAGACAATGGGATGTAAGTATTTATTAAAATAATAATGAAGTCAAGTCCATCATTTTTATTTTTATAGCATTTACACAAAAATCAAATAAATAGGCACCTAAATTTAAAATATAATAATTTATATTTACTTACCACAAAAACATGGTCAATAAGAAAGTATAATAGACTGTTATAAAATCAATGATGGTAGATATTAATGTTGACTAACAAATTGTTGTAAAAATAAAACAAATTCTAAAATATATATGATAAGATATTTTATTTAAATAAAAATTGTTTAAGGTATACATACCAATTACCAATGATCAAAAATGTTGTGATTTTAAATTTATCATTCCTCAAATTATATTGGAGGAAAGTTGCAATGTATAATAATTCTAAACTGTCATTTATTCAGAATTTATACAAATTAATTTTAACACGTGGCATCTGATAGCAAAACCTACAATTTCATCAGCCTTCAAAATAAAATTAAAATACAAACTATATAATCATGACTTTACTTAAAATCCTTTTTTATACAGCTTTTAATTAGGATAAAAAGTGAAAAATAGTTTGTAATTTAAATTACAAATATAAGAATACATATTATATAAAAAATATTGTATAATTCTCTATATGCCAGAATTTACATACTTTTAGTAAACATTTTATATCTTTCTATTCATAAATAATATGTTTTCAAAAGGTTATCTGGAATCAATTTTGAGGCGTTGGATATATTTTGGTTCTGTAATTTTAGACACAATAAACATTCTGTCCGAAACAAGGTAAAAAGTCACCTGGATAAAATTGTATACTATAATTTATGAATTTGGAAATATACAAATTGTAGAAGACCTGGCGGCCATGTAAATTTATAATTATGATAGGGACAATTATATATGGAAATTAAAAATACTGATAACCTATTATAAGTTGTTTAAATGCTAACCAATTTCGGATTTAGCAATGGTTATAACAATTTAAATAAATAACTTTAATAATTATAATAAAAATAAATTAATAAAATAAAAAAAAAACAGAAATGGTTTGATTAAAATAAGAACTATACTGACAAATTATACCCGAGTGTTAAATCCGAATCGATTGCTCACAAAGATTAGAGAAAAAAAGAACAGGCATACTATACAACTCACATTTTCCATAAACTATACTTACACATTTTGTTATAATATTTAAAACTTTTACAACATGATCTCTTATCTATGTGTAAAATACATATAAAATACTATCAAATTTAAAATACAAATATTTTAAAATTGAAGTTTTTACCTATGATTATTATTTTTTGTTTTCTAAACTTATAAACAGGAAAAATGGTTACAATTGTGTTAAAAAGTACATTTATATATATATATATTTTTTTTTTTTTTTTGACGTTAGATTAAATTGTAAATATTTATAATATTCTATAAAATAATTTGTTAGGAATACAGATGTAAAATTTTGTCCTCCTACAATATCAAAAACTGCCATATATAGCATTGAAAAAAAAAAAAAAAAAAACAATTGTATAATATATTACTGAAATAATTTTTGATTTTATCTTTAGATATTTATTAATCCTGTCCATTTAATTGAAAGTATAAATAAAAATAATAAAATGCAGCGTAAAAAAAAAAGAACAAAAATACAGTACAACTTTTGTTCTTAATTAATTTTCTTACATTATCATTAAAATTGAATTACTTAGATAAGACTTGGCGATATATAAATATATATAATATATATTTATATTCTTATGTATAATTATATAAATATGTATTATTAATTAATCATACCGTAAAGTGGGTTGATACCAGACACGGATGGTGTTGTTAGCTTATAAGAAATAATCTGGTGTCCTACGGGTGACATGTGGTTCGCCGCGTCTTGGTGCTGGATCAAATTGCAAACTGAATACAGAGTATGACGTATGAACATTTATATATATATATATGACAAATTTGCATTACAATTATTAAAATATTACTACTATACTCACAATGAGTATTTTAAGCCATCATCTAATTCCATAATAGCCGCTTGGTTACCACACCGATAACAATAATTGGGGGCCGAAAATATAGTCACTACATTACGATCATGACACCTGAAAAAAAAATATAATATTTAAATAATAACTAAACAAAAATCATGTCACTACTAATACTCACCAATTATAACCTTCCATTACAAGTTGATGAGCTCTGGAAACAAGTGTCAGACCATTCGAGTGATTGAATGTTTCTGAAATATCTTGGCCGAAAGTATAACCGGCCCCTCTAGGTGATATACCCCAACCAATTCGATCATCGGGGTCTGACCATAATAGATCACACATAGGACCCTACACATTAAATATGAATCATTAAAATAATTTCATAAAAAAATTTAAATAATTCAATAATCAATAAATAAAATATTACTTCATGAGGGACTTCTTGCATACGATCTAATGCTCTAATATGATCTAATGTGTCAATGGATGGAGACAGTCCTCCATGAAGACAGAATATCTGTTCATCAACAAGTGCAGTCAATGGGAGATAATCAAACAGGTCAGTGAAAAACTTCCATACATTAGCATTGCCATACTTTCGCAAGCATTCGTCATAGAAGCCATATACTTGTGTGATCTGTCGGCTCTCATGATTACCTCGAAGAATTGTTATTCTTTCACGGTATCGTACCTTGACAATATTTCATAATTTTTACAATATTTTGATTTAAAAACAAAATCGTATTAAGTACTATTTTAGCTTACCTTTAATGCAACCAATAATGTAACAGTTTCGACTGAATAATAACCACGATCAACATAATCTCCCATGAACAGGTAATTTGTGTCTGGAGATTTTCCGCCTATCCGAAACAGTTCCATTAGATCGTGGAACTGTCCATGCACATCTCCACATACTGTTACCGGACATTTTACTTCTTGTACATTGGACTCTTTGGTCAAAATTTCTTTTGCCTAAATTATATTTAAAAATCTCAATTTAAAAAAGTATTCACACAATTTATATGTTAAATACATTAATGTTATTTAAGGTGACGTATGAAGTTTCTGGTTAATGCTATTTATAATAATTGCTCTTGGATAGTATTCAAATCTTTGTTTTTATTCAAAAGTAAAAGTGGCTATTTTTATAAGGGGTGAATAAAAATACAGCCACCATAAATATAAAACTATGTTTAGCAAACATTATGCTAAACATACATTATTTTATGTATGCGCATTTATTTATACATATATATATTTTACAGTACACACAAATATATATGAAAATCCAATACTAAAAGAGAACTGATTATTGCTGATAGATAAATTATTATAACACTATTGCAGGTGGGAAGTTGGGGAGGTAGGATACATATTATTTGATGAAAACTACCTGAATAATTAAAAAAAAAACATCTCTAATGCTCAAATTAGATTTAAAATCCTAAAAAAGCACTTGTTATTTTTCGATTGAAGAATAATTTTGTGTAGAAAGTTGTTCACAGACAAAACAAATAAATACATACAAATCATAGCAAAACAAATATATTCCTCACTCTGCTCAGAATCTAAATGCTTTTACTTACATTCATATTTCTATACATATACGCATACAGCAAATTATAATATATATGTGATCTTATTTTTTGTTCATTAACTAATATTTAAATATAAATCAACTGTCTGCATATGTATTACTATATCATTAGAATACAAAACATTCATTGTTTAGAAATCAAACATAAAAAATTGACAATATTCATTACCTAATATAAATTAAAAAATTGATTTTATACACTTTTGTAGTATAAAATGTGTTATTTAAATAAGTATTATAGTAGAGATAATACTAAACATATTCAAAGGAATTTAAGAAAAGAAATACTAAACAAATTTGCCTTGAGATGACACCTATATAATTTAGCTCCATTGATTGAACTACCTATGTTCAATAAGAATATGTTAACTATTAAGTTAACCTATTAATCAATGGACTATTGTAATTTGGAAGGTATTTAACATTGTCAGTACAATATATACATTTATATATATACATATATGTTAAAAGTAGGTATATTATTAAGGTAAATTTTATTTTACCTAATTTTTATTTATATACACTATGCTAAAAAGTAATAAGAGCAAAAATGGTGCACAAATAAAATTAATAGAATAAAAAAGGTATCTATTAAATTTTGAACTGTGTTAACTCATTTTTACAGTGGTATTGTTAACATAATTTTGATACATACATCAAATTGCAATAATGATTTTAAGAATGTAATAAATTATTTCTTGTGACTTGATATTTAAAGTGTTAAATGATTATAACTAAAGACTATCACTAAAACAAAAAACTCTATTAATCTAGCTATTAAATAGAAATACTGTAAAACATTATATTCTAGATTCTAGACATGTTAATTCAAGCAAGCACTGCATAACAACAATAATCAAATAATCAAATTTAATATAATAAAAGAGACTCGAATATTACATAAAATGAAAATAGTTAGAAAAACAAATATAATATTAAATGCTATACCACCATAAAATTAATAAGATAACAACCACATCTTATTCATCATATATCATCAACAGATTCGGAAACAAGGTGAGTATGCCATTAATTTGTACTTAATAAGGGACATCACTGCTGTCACAGATGAATTAAGAAATATGGACATAAACAATTATACACCAATAGTTTTTATATCTACATAAGGGTACGTGTATCAAGTATTGCATACATTTTGGTACAATTATTTATTTTACAAAATAATTGCAACCTTTATATTAAAATAGAAATAATACGTAAGTATTTTAATCATATCAAACTTTATAATAATGACTTGTAAAGGTTATTATAATTTTGCTTTAAACTATAATTATTAATCAAAGAGATAATAATATTTATATTTTTGCCTTGAATTTTTCTTATCTACCCATACTCATTGTTTAAATTTGAATTGATCTCAAAATGTTTAATTTGCTGTAAATTTGTCAGTTTTTGTTTTACATTTTAACCAATTCTATGAAAAATGTTGAGAAAATCAAAAAAAAAAGTTCTCGTCACGTCTTGATTGGAGCAAAATGTTTGGTAGAGAAATTGTTTATGGCCATAAAAAAAATCACAGATTACAGCAACAAATATATTCCTTACTCTAATCAAAATCTAAAATATTTTAGTACTTAATTGATTTAATACTAAAACAGAAATTGAACTGATGCGGATATACTTTATAAGTATTTAGATACTGTTTAGATACATTATATATTTTTAATTTAAAATAGTGTAATTAATATATTCTTTAATAAAATAAAAAAAACCTTTTTATGACCCACTAAAACAATTATTTTCATTTATTTGGTTTTTGAAAATACTATTTCAAAATATAATACAAGTTAGATTCATTATTATATAAAAAGAACTATAAATATTACCCACAAATGTTCATTGCTATTATAATATAGACAAAAATATAAATTTAAATATTAGGAAAGTATGGAATTTATTACCAAGGTATAATATTATATTTTTATCAATTATGTAATGAAAATGAACAAGTTTATAAGCCAATAGGTATGTACTAAGCATATTTCTCAGCATATGTGTAGTACATTAATAACATTTAAAATTTAGTGAATTTAATAGTTTTGTTTAATAATAATAAATAATAGTTATTGTTAGGTATGTTTATTTACCTATAAGGCTTTTTTCTCTAAAAAAATGATACAATGAATATTATTTAAGGAGGTATTTATTTCTTACATACACCTAAGCAGTTAGAATAAACTTGCTATTAACACTGTTATATTATGAAATGATAACCTATAGTTTTAAAATAGGTATACATTGAAATAGCTTTTTTTTTTTTTAAATATCAAATCAATAACAAAATAAAGATAAAAAAATATTTATAATATAGGTACCTAGTCTACCTAAAATAATAATTAATAAATAATTATTAAGTTAGCCAGTGTATGTGAAATTGTATTTTGCAGATTGGGCTAAGTAATAAAAATTTAAATATGGTCAATTATGAAAATCATTGTATTACTCCAACAAAGCCAATTGGTGTAGTAAGCAATTATTGTGGTAATTGAAAAAATAAAACGTAAATAGATACACACCTTAACTATTATTGATTAAAAAATGTGTCTTTAGTTATCAAATGTACTAAGGCAAATTGTTTTTTTTTTCCAATAAAAATAAATTATAATAGATACTAGATGATATTCTAATATTATCATTCTTGGTATTTTATGAGAAGTTTCAATTACATAAACCATAAACATTCAGTTTTTCTGTGCTTAGGAGAGAAAATTAAAACATTTTAAATATAATAAATACTATTTTTTGTTCTATAAATGGAACAAGAGATGCATAAAAAAATAATTTAAAAAGTTCAAAATAATAAATATAATGCACATATTGAGTATCTACCAATATATTAAGTATGTTATATACCTAGGTAAATTTAATGGTTTTTTTTCTTTTAAATATTTCATATTTAGATAAGTACTGCAACATTAAGTCCATAATTAGACAAAATATAGAGAATGCATTTTTAAACAATATCATTTGTAACTATTTGATAAATAACTTCTATTCATGGATATTAATTATCAACGTAAGTACCTAAGTATCTATTTATCGTTAACTATGTACTGACATATTGTCATTATTTATAATTTATCAAAAATATAATGTATTGATATTATTAGATTCAAGCTTATAAAAAATGAAAAATGGTAATAGATTTTAAGTATTGAACACAATGACACGAGATTAACTTTAATGATTTTAAGTGGGTAGATGGTTTGATTAAAAAATAACCACCTCCTAAAGAATTTACTTATTTTCAATTAGGTAAAGTATTGATAACAATGCAAGTAATAATGTTAGGAAATAAATATACTTGCTCTTTCAATAACTTAAAAAAATGAATAATACTTTTTAAAAAAAAAATACTCTAATGACTGTAAGTCTATAACTTGACAATTGGATATAAAAAATAATGAAATTTGTTTAGTAAACTTTGACGTACAATATATTATTAAATAACCTAACCAAGATATTTTTTATAATACATAATAAGTGTAGTCCTTCACCAAATACAATTATATTTTAATAGCCTGCAGTCAAACTACCAAATATGAAAAACTGATGTTCAAACATTGACTAATCACAATTATTATTGATCGCTTGACAGTTTAAAATGGATTGCGGAAAAAAAAAAGAAAGGTCGCTATACATTATAATGGATTAATCACACAAAACAAATGACCAGTTAACGGAACGCAGGGAACAAACTCGATATTAGCCTACTAATCCCAAGTATTGATGGCTAAATCCAAGGCCGTGATCATTTGAATAACGCTCTATCACACGAGAATAAATTTTATTCAGGGTTAATCCTGTTATCAATAGAAATCGGACAGAAGCCTAGAAAATGCTCAATAATAATGCGAACGAGAATCGAAAGTCCAGAAACGTAAACGGCAGACCCACACGCGTCGGTCGAGTCACGTACTATTACGATGAATAGTTAGAAAAGGGCGGGCAGTGGCCCTGGGCCCCTTGCGCATTTCGCCGAGCCGGTTCCGGCACCATTGATGGGACAAAACCAGCTCACGTGGTCAATTCGGGCGAGGTACGCGCGTCCGCGATAGCCTCAACGAGCGTCCAGCGATCCGACATGATCGACAGACGAACAAGAACCGGCCGACCAGCCAGCCCTGGCAGCCGAGTGCTTAGGCGGCAAACATAAACAATATGGCCGAACCGAGTGCGCGCGCGAACCCGTTACGCGCTGCGGCGGCGGCGGCGGCGGCGTCGTATCGGCGGGGCACCACCATCGAGATATTTACCTTGTCGCACAGGAACTTCACTTGGCTCTCGGTCAACTGTTTGCACTCGTTCAGCTGCTCAATCCATTGGTCTAGTTCCTTCAGGGACGTTTTATCGTCCATAATACGAACGTAAAACGTCGGCACACGCAAAAGTAACCGATTGTTTTTCTCAGGGTAACATGTAAAAATAAATCGAACG
Organism: Cinara cedri; assembly: GCA_902439185.1. NCBI lineage: Eukaryota > Metazoa > Arthropoda > Insecta > Hemiptera > Aphididae > Cinara > Cinara cedri. The sequence goes on from CABPRJ010000501.1 coordinate 163,195, forward strand.
GGCGCGCGAGCGGAATACTACGGTCCGGACGGAAATCACAACACAAATGAAATGACAGGTCGGCGAAGGGTGGTGACGGCGGCGCAGGGAGGGGGCACCCGATGATTATTTTTGTTTTCTTTTTTTCCCCTTTTTACGTTTCTATCGGCCCAACACGCTGGTACTGCCAACGTAACAGTGCGCAGTGCATGCACACTCATGGACCACGGACCACAGCCAACCGTCACCGCACCGCCCGGCCACCGCCTACCGATAAACAAACCTAACAAACGGGTTTCGTTGTTCGTTCGCCGACAACCTGCAATGTCGTGTACTCGTCTATGCTCTACACACGACTCCGCAATACGAATCAAAATTAATTATGCGTTGTCGGTTTTCTTGCTCGTTTTCTCCTGAACAACACACTGCATTGGAGTTTGGACGTACAACTGATACTGAGTGCACACGTTTACACCGTTAACCCGCCAGGGCTGGACTCGTCACTCATCTGGGTATAGGTCATGTCCGTTCACTGTTTTCAGTTTGTTTGTATACAAACCGCAAGTATTTCTGGACACGAGTGTAATTTAAACACTTTCTTCTTGAATACAAAATATAGGTCAGAGCCATAATAATTAAATAACACGACGCGTATTGTATTGAATATTATTCAATATATTGTTTAATGTCTTTTTAAGACGTCGTGTAACTGGTAGTAGCCGTTCCAAATTTTTGTCCTCGAAATTTATGAACACCAACGATCGGGTATCGGCAGTGACGTCTGTACTGGTTTTGATTTCATATAAACATTACAAACGAACTTTTGAAGTTCATTTACATAACACGAAAAACAGTAATATTATTCGCACGTAAATAATCATAGGCGTGTGCACGGGGGAGCCGTCCTACTGGGTCGCGGCCCCTCCTATTGGCCTAGGAAACGTTTTAATGCCAGTAAAAATATTCGCGATAAAATACCACGGATTATATAAAATATATAATAATAATCTTTGGTACAGATTTGAGATTACATAAAAAATCTGTGACGCACTGTACCTGTAAAAAAAAAAAAAATAAGTACGTACCTACCTACTAATTAGTGGTAATAGGACTGGTACGAACTTATTTCCATAGATATAGAATAGTATTCCGAATCTATGATCTAGGTTTATTTCACTTTTTTTTTCTAGATTATCTAATTATCGACCAAGGTGGACAGGTGTAATCGTAGGTAAGTACCTATAATATATTACGGCAATAAGGGAGGTGGGGGGAGGGATTGACATTTTTCTGTTATCTATGGCTATGAATGAAATGCTTATACCTGTATGATGTCTTGTGAATCCATCAGGTATCTGGTACGTATCTATAGTTATTATACAAATAAAATATAACACATAGTTACTCTAAACAGTACAGAAAATGATCTGTATTTTAATCAATTCGTATACAATGGTAAAAGGTTTAAGCAATACCGTTCATTTATAGGTATTCCTTACTGGCTACAGTTTATAGGGTTATCTATCGCGATTTTCGAGGAGTAGGCAATTTAATGTACACAATAAATGTAGTCTTTAAAAAGTTAAGAATTAGATATTATTCTAGGTAATAGATTTCAGAGGCATTAATGAAAATGGATCGCTGCGTGGATATTTTCGTTACGAATTTTTAATTGGGATCTTAAATAGGTACCGACGTGTCGTGGGCATAATGTTCTTCACGACTATTATAAGTGTGTTTCTTATTGTACCGATTCGCAAAATATGAATACATGTATCTAGTTTACCTATCGCAGTATTACTTCAACCAAATTTCGTCCGACTCACGTTTTCTGTGCCCACCCATGGTGCTATGTTTGAATGGCTATTTTATTTTAAATTAAGTTACCTACCTAATGTTTTAATAGGTTCGTCCGGTGTGCAGTAGCCACCGAAAATAGCGTATCATTATTTAATAACGATCCATCGTCTTGAAGTCCAACTTAAGGGTGTGGTCCGGGGAGTAATGGCTCGCGGGCCCACTCATTTTAGCGACTAACCTGACGAATGACCGAAATGGATAATAATTTATATATATATGTATCTCGAAACACATAAAATAATGTAATATTAATGGTTTTTTCATCATTTCTGTTTGCTTATTGGTTTTTTATTATTTTTTTTTTTTTTTATAAGAATTCATTGGTTGGGTATCTATATTTTATTAGACCCCGGTTAACTCAAGTTAATATATAGGTTCCCTATGGTTACCTATACAGGTAACGAGTCTTAAAATCTCAATTCTTATTTGACATCTGCTCGCACAATCCGAATGCATGTAGGTAGCAAGCAGGTATACCTACTATATATTCAGAAAGTATAGAAACGACTATATAGGCACGTGCGAATGACCCACACACACACGAAAAATAACTAACTTAATGTATATTATATTTATATAATATATAATACGCAAGAATTTACAGTAGAATATAAAATATAACCCGTGCTGTATACTAGTACGAATACTTATCTACTACGGTTGCCAACTTTAAAAAATTTAATTACTGGCCAATATATACCTAGATAGGTACTCGTGTAGATATTTATTATAATAGCTGGCTACCGTTGGTTTGAGAAAAATTAGAGAACTATTATAGTTAAAACCAAAAAAAAAAAAAAAAAAATTATAATTCATAATTTCGCAGTACACACATATTTTTAAAAGAAAAACTGTTAGTTTCATTAAGTAAATCACAGAAATCCTTAAATTACAATAGAATTTTCCATGGCTTTTATAAATTTATTTATTAATTAAAAATGGTACCTATAAAAGTGTATTAAACATTATTTTAACTCAAATATTATAACAAAATCTACAAAGAATATAATAAGTAACATTAGTATTATAACTAGTAAAACATTATAGTTTCTTAATTTCCGATTTTGTACTTCGCAGTTCGTACACGATTTAGCAACAGCTAATAAATGGTATTTGGTCTATAGGTAACGTTAACAATTAATTCAATACACGAATAGGTGTACCTACGTACGATTGTTTCGGATTTCTCTTTCTCTTGTATTATTCTTTCTATGTTCTTCATCGCGATATTATTGTTTTTCTTACTACTTAATGATAAATTTGAAATTACCGGCATTTTATAGGCCGTTAGAACGTAATAATCGGCAAACGGCCATCGTCCATAATTTTTCGGCTTGGCCGCAGTGCACATTTGAGTGTTGGGAAAAGGCGATCTATTTCACACCCACACATTAAACATACATACATATATACATATCTATTATAAATACCTATGGATTGGACTTGATGGATAATGATTTTTAAAGAAAAAAAAAAGTTACACAAATATTAGCAAGGAAACTAAATTACATATTCAGAATGATTCACTAAGCGTGCTCATCCTATTATTTTCGTTAATATTTGCATGCAATTTTGGAAATTTTAAGCGTAGTTAAAGCCGATATTTTCGTATAATTAGATTTTTCACAGCATTTAAAGAGTGGCAATACCAACATAGGTTTTTCAAATTCCTCAAATAGACAAGAGTATTACTTTAAATAAATCTTGGCGTCAACATTTTTGATGTCCGTCAACCCGTTAACGAGATATTCCACTTTTAAGTTTAGGTAGGAGAAGAGTAGTGGAGTATCATTTGTGTGGTGGCACGGCGCTTCATTAGTGTTCCACTACTCTCTCCCCTACCTAAATTTTAAAGTGGAATACTCGTTAACGGGTCGACGGAAATCAAAAATGTTGACACCGAAATTGATTTAAACTAATACTCCGTATATTTATGGAATTTTTAATGTAGGTTCTCATTTTGAAAAACCTAAGTTGGTATCGCCACAGGATACTCCTTCATCCTGTATTACTATTTATTATTAAATCATTAAAAAAGGTAGGTACTGTTCATACTCACGAAGAAAGGTGGGAATTCGAAATATATACATTTACCTATAGATTAATTTAGTTTGATATAATACTTTTATGTAAGGATACATTGAAAACGATTCTAAATAGAGTTCGGTTAACAACTTTTGAACCCTTTTATTCGTTTGAAATTAAAATATAAATTACAATAATTGTGATTTACACGAGTTTTAATTTAAATCTTTTGCAAAAAATAAAAAAATAACGATTTTAGGCTCGCTTCTTTTTCGTCAACTCTTAGATAGTACAACCTATAACAAACTTTTTATCAAATATTCGATAATTTTTTATGAAGTCAAAAAATTATGTCCACGTAAAACTAAAAGTAGGTACTGGAAAATTCCAATTATTGGCTATAAATAACTTAAGCAGAGACAGAATGTTTTTGGTATTGTACACACAGAGTATAAAGAGTAGGTACTCGACGGGACTTTCGTGTAACTAAGAATACTTTTCACTGAACTACAATGAAAAAATAAAATCGATTTCAGCAGAAAACGCTAAAATATTTCTGTTTTCCAATTTTGTTTCCGGTTTTCCGTCATTATCAAGGGAAGCCGTAAAACGGTCGAAAATAAAACCGTCAAACTGCATTGCAGCCGAAAAGGTGTCATAATTATATTAATATAAATGTATATTTTAACCGAAACACAAATTGGACAACACGCATTTCAGCGGAAAATTAATTGTCCGAAACGTAATGCAGCCGTAAGCGGCTATACGGGTACCGTGCGGCGGCTGTGGTTGGAGCATAATAGGCATGCACGGTGTTTTTAACACCCAACTGATAATGTTAGGAAAACAATTCATTTATCGATCGGTGTAACAACCGGATACGTCCGATGAATGCCATGAAAAATACATCACGAAAACTACGTATAGTTACGTTACTGGCGGGCGCAATAATCAAATAAGACGTACGGACTTACCTTACGTATTTTCACGTATTAGTTTTTTTTTTTTTTCTCCCGGCGCGAGGGCCGCGATTGAGCGCAGTTTACGTTTCCCGCGACCCGGTTGGGCGCAGACGCAATCAAACAATAGGAATCCATAATACGGCACGATTGAGCACGGGAATACGTAGGTACTGCCGTTTCTATTATTTCCAAAATCTATAAAGGTCGATATTTTTTCTGTTTACCTATTTATACGAACTACTTGTGTCCCATTTTCAATTAATTTCAATACGATATTGTCGTTTTTGCCCTTGAATATACATGAAATAAAAGTCGAAACGCATAACGACGAACCAAGACGAACGACCGCTGATGGTATTCAGTTTAACAATCCAAAAGCCCAATCGCGGACAGCGTAGTATAACAAATACAATAATATAATTGCAATATAATGTGTGTAGATAACAAATGATATCTAATCGTAGAGTCCTACAGATTCTATAGTAATAGTCGTAATCCACGTAATGTCGTTAGTAGTGGACAGTTTCCTAAACGACTCGTATATCGTATACCCGTGCCACAGTAAATGATGTTATAAACTAAAATAACGTTATTTTCCAGAAAATGACGTTGGTTACCTAATAAACCGGTTGATATCGTTATTTATTATTTGTTTGGTTTGATTATCGATCATTTCCACGCGCGGTGGAAAATGTTGTTATCTTAACGGCAATAGATTGTATTACAGCTGCAGTATTACTAAGCTTAGTGAGGCTTCTTAGCGTAGGGCTTTCTGATGGATTTATATTTTAATTAGTGCCGTGCAAAGAAATTTTGTTGGATCTTAAAACTCTTCTTGAATCATCGGGGGAAAAAAAATAAATAACATTTCGAGAAGCTGCACGGGCTGTAATTGTCTTATGGGCACACAAGGCTATCGAAGATGTCACTGCAAGAAGAAGTGCAAAACGAATAAATGTTCATGTCGTATAGTTGGGAAACTATGCAATTCTGAATGCCACACTTCTTTATTGCGTGAAAATAAATAACTATCATACACAAATTTAAATATTATCTTCTTTTTTTTTTTTTAATTAACAAATATTCAATAATTAACATAAAATTCTATTTGAATCGCGATTAACGTCATTAAATAATATTGTTTGGAATTCTTAGAAAATAACGTTGAAAAACTTGCAAATTATTCACTATTAGATAATAACGTTAATATGAATTTAACATCATTTACTATAACATATGTATGGTACATAATAATGACTCTTATATGTTATACATATATATTGCGATTTTATTATCTATGTATAAACAGCATTTATACGTAGGTATGTAATGAAAATAAATATCTATGTATTTGTATTGTGTTAATTTCAATTTTGAATTTTCTTTAAATCTCGTTTAAACGAATTTTGTTGGTTTATGCTCTTGATATAACAAATTCGATGTAACGAACTTTTTTCTCGATCCCTTGAAATTCGTTATATCGCGAGTTAACTGTGTATTATTTATATTAAATGTGTATTTCTAATGAAATATGTAAGTACTAGGTACGTTTAGTCTTTAATTTATTATATGAATAACTGAGTAAAGTCCAGACCCATAGACTTCACCGTAAATCCGCTTCTGGTCGAATTACTCCGATTTTAAAAACAGGTGACCCTACATTATTAGTCACTAATTGCCGGTCAGTATCTAATCTTCTTTTTACTGGTAAGCTTTTTAAACAATTGGTTCCTAAACGAATCGAAAGGGTTCTTTTGCTTGCATTATCTATATAGACCAGTATTGTTTTTTCTATGGTTCGCAATACTTTTGAAGACTACAGAGTTCAAATTGATACTATCTTCGCAGATTTTTCTAAGGAATTTGAATAGGTAGACTATGTAAGTATACCGCTTATACATATTTTAGATAAGTTAGGTATTAGAGACCCGTTTTTGTCATGGTTTCATTCGTATTTGACTGATAGATGGCAATTAGTTAATTTATTCGGTGGTTCATCTAAAATGTTCATGGTAACATCTGGAGTACCCCAAATTGGACATTTATTTAATATTTTTATCAATACAGTTTTTCTCAATACTCATCCTAATCGTATTTTGCATTTCGCCCTCGATGCTTAACTTTTTGCCTTGGTAACTTCAACAAGGCATTGCGACGTCCATCGATCGTCAATTAATAATAGTTTTGTTATCTGGTATAATGCTGTTATATCTAAATCAATCTATTATATCTATATGAATTATAAAGTATCCTAAATCTTTTTCACAATAATATATTTTTTTTCTGTGAACAACTTTTCTACAAGAAATTTTGTTCAAATTTCCAAGTACAGTATCTTCTCTGAAAAGAAAATTTTCCTGGAGAGGTCCTTTTAGAGGTCATTTTTTGATTTTCCATAGGCCTTTCATAATAAATGGAAAAAACGTAGGAAAAACGAGAAAATTTATGAAATTTATTATTTTTATATCGTAAATAATCCAGCCTTTCAAAACATGTATAATCAAGCTTAAAAGTTAAAAAATTAAATCAGCTTATGTTCTAAATAGATTTATTTTACACAGCATGAAATATTTACGACGATAGTAAAGATGTAGATATTATTTTTTTTTTTTAATTTTAAGTACTATCCATTTTTTGTAATACTGTAATTGGTATACTGGAAACGAAAAAAAAATTGTTTTTTTACTAACCAAATTTTGAATTAATAAGATTCTTGGTATGGGATATCGCCTAAGGGGGAGTGTGAGTTTCTCATGGTGAAAAATGATACAAGTGCCCAAAATTATTGCCCTCCTCCCAATAGAAATTTTCTGGCTATGTGCCTGTTCATCATCTTCATCTTTTAGATATCGTATTGAACATATTTTCTGTAAGGCCTTACGGATTCTAGGGTTTATACGACGTCACACTACTAATTTCAACTCAGCAATTTTGTTTATAAGTACACTTTATTTCGCCCTTGTATGATCTATCTTAGATTATGGATCGATAGTTTGGAATCCAACTTTTTAGTCGGATTAATTATTTATGCTCAATGTACTTCGTAGTGAGATTTACTCGTCTGGGCTTCTTGATCGTACAAGTTTACGTGCTCCAGTAGCTGGCATCCATACCAGATCCCGTAGATAAATCATTTCATTTGGTCAGAGCTATGTGTTCCTTAAACGAAAATAATGTTGATATTTGGCCTTAATAATTTAGTATTTGGTATTTATGTAAATAAAAAAATTGTATTATTATCTATTATAGGTAGGTACGTAGTAATATCTAAACCATATATCCGTACGAAAATATAAAATACGATAGGTATTTCGTAGATCATATAGTAAAGGAAACATATTGTGAAATATAGGCACCTACACAATAAGAGTTATGAATTTATGATTAACGGCTCTTTGATTAAACTTCCTGGCCACCGCTGTGTAGATATTATAATATCAAAATATATATTAGGTTTGACAGTGTGTGCCTAAGTATATGTATATATATATATAAGTATACGTTAGGGTGAAATAGGATTTTCTTTTTTCAGATCTTCTCGTGATATTATATGTTAGACAAAAAATATTTCTATCACATTCTCAAATCTTCATAATGATTTCTAAAGTTCGTGATCATCAAATTTATCAAAAAATGAGCTGTTATATTAGTTTTATTATTTTTTTTAAACAGTCTAAATATCTACTAATTTTTCAAAAAATATTTAAAAAACTAATAAGCACAAAAAATAAATACACTGATATTTTAAAAAAAACAACAAAAAATTATTGCTTATTTGACTCATAGAAAATCAAATTGTTGAATTTTAAAAGTAGTTTTGAAGGGTTTTCAATTATAATGAATTAAACAAGCGTTAATTTTTTGTTATTTTTTTTTAAAATCAGTATTTCACTTTTTAGGTTAATTACTTTTGAATATATTTTTAAGGAATGAGTATTTAAACTATTAAAAAGAAAATGAAAACTTATCAAGTCAAACTTAATATTATGGCTTAAGAGAAGTGCGAAAAAAAATGTAAAAAAGAAAATCGTGGACCACCTTAGTGTACCTACCAATAAATATTATATTGTTTTATAAAATTAAATATGGAACTGATGTAATAACTAATAAGGTTGTCGTATTTTGTTTGTGTTGCCTGATAAAAATCTTTAACTCATATTAGAAGTTCAAAGTACCTATATAGATAGCTGGTTAATAGTAGGCACCTCTACCTAACATACCTATCAGCTTTTGGCTATTGGTTGGATCAATAAAACATTAAAATGAACGAATGCAATAAATTTAAAATAATATTATATAAATTATAATTATTATATTGATCATTTAACATATTTCAACACAAATAGATGTATTACAGGTACACTCAGTATTGCAAATACTGAGTGTGAGTATTACAAATATCGGCATGAAAACCAAAATATATTATGTAAGTAGATAAACCTTAAAATCGATTGCTTGGGGTCCATAGTCAATTTTAGCCAATTATTTCAAAACATTATTTATGGAACCAACAACTAAACAAGTCAGCTAAAGTGTATTATTGCATGTAAATATGACAAGATTATAATTGGGATTTATTGAAAATCGTCCCCGATGATCAGTGAACTATTTATTTTAGAGAGCAGATAGGTATCTACTTGATAATTTGATTTTGCAAATCAAATATCATTCACCGCGGCACTGATAATTTTACTTTACGAATAACAAGGGAAATACGGATTTATACAATTCAATAATTCATTAATATTTTGCAGCTATGTGCAAATTGTATCCACTAAATAATTATTTTAATCATACTTATTTTAATGACTGACTAGAAATATTAATTAAATTATCTATAGAATTTTAGATACAGCGTAGCGAAAATCGTATTGGTTTTATTAAGATATATTTGTTTTATCTAAGTATTAAGAAAACTAAATGGAAAATCAACCTCATCAATATACCAATAAGACATTTGCTACCAGAATAAGCCACCATTGCTATTGGTGATACTACATTTATGGTACTTAGAAATGTGGTTTACAAATAAGAAAATGAAGTAGGTACACACCAACATAGTAAAACCAATATATTTCTTCCTTTGTTGAATATTAATTTGAATCATTAATTTGTTAATGTTTGTACTCATCGCTGCTAATCTACTATTCGATATATTTACATTAAATTTCCCCTCTATTTTACCAACTTCTTACTTATAACAGTGGCCCACCCACGTGCGAAGTATGTCCGTATTTTTATATGTCATAACAGTTTATTAAATAACTACCTAAAAAAATTAATTTGATCAACTTTGTTACAACCAGGTAATATATCATAAATAAACAAAAATAATTAGAATTTTATAATAAAAATACCTTAAAACCGTATTTTAAGGGTGAACGGGTTGCTAAGTCGAGATAAAAACTATCCTACATTTTAAGTTCTACAAAAGTGTACATATGAGCATAATTTTATTAAAATCAGTTGTGTAGTTTTACGCTTAATTTGTATGTACTTACATATATATAATAAAACTAATTTGTTTTTAAAATTACATTCAAAATATCTTAGTGACAATAATTAAATCGTCCCTCAGATTTTGAAGAATTAAACTAAAAGATACTGTTAATTTTATCTTAATTAAGAAAGGGGACTCCGTCCTCCGTGTTTAACCACTGTCTACACAGTAATAAAATTATAAAAATAACAAGAATCAATACCCTTAAGTTACAGGTTGGTAGGTACCTATCCTAGGAAATATATTATTGTTAAATTGTTCAATTGTTTGAGAATATTATTTATTCATATAAAATGTATTTATTATACGTCTTCTATGTATATAGAACTTTAAACATTGTTTTATGATACCTAGGTATTTATCTAAGTATGTTTATCTACGGGATATGAGTCATCGTTTGTAAATTGTAATAATGATCTACAATGTCTACATTCCACACTATAAGAGTTTAAATTATTTATTTAATGGAAACATTAAAATATATTGCTAAAACTCCAAATCTCAAATAAATTTTCGTGGTTGAAATTCCAATTATTTTGCATTACTTATGGTGTAACTATGTATAAGAGTTTTCTCAATCGAAAGCAATCCTCACTGGTAGTACACTTAAGTTATTTTGTAATATTTAATATTTACTAATTTGTATGATTATAGGCTTAGAAATAGTACACCTTTTAATTTAACTGTGAAAAAATAATATCTACACTAAAAATTTGATTGCAATATTAAATAAAATAATCAGTCATATGGAACACCTTCAAAAATATACAACAAAATAAAATATGTATAGGTAATCTGATTTTATGAGGAGAAAGAATTTACTGTATTTATTATTTTCTTTTTAGGAATAGAAAAATGCTTAGTGTCATAGTGGCTTTTGCTGACTGTTTTTTTTAACAAATTATGTAGTACATGTTAAAAATGTAAACCAAACCAAACAGCCTTCAACATTTTTTGTAATTGTTTAATGTAATTTTATAAAGAAATACTAGTTTTAGGTTTTAGTCGATTTCTGAAACTCTTGATCAATCTAATCCCCATGTATGTGCCATCAAAAAAATACATTAAGTTTTTAAGATTGAAATAGGTCCTTTGTTTTTATTACAAAAAAAAAAAGATCCTGAACGATCTGTGGTCACTTGTACACTATTTTTATTTATTTTTTTATTATTTAAAATAAAAACGCGCACCTCCGCTAAATATTATTCAAATGGCCTCAAACTTTGAGGATATTTTTTTTATTATACAATACAAGATAAATGGGTGTCCCAAAGGAAATTTTGAAATTATCTAAATAAAGACCACCCTAGTGACCATATTTGTGCAATATTATCTGCTAAAGGCATACAAGTGTTTTTGTAATGGTCTGTTAACTTAAAAATATTTATTTAACAGGAAGAATATAGTAGGTATATTAATATATAGTATTATACATCTGATAGTATTTATTATTAGTTTAAATATAAGGCACACTAGCTTTGGAATTTTTCATAACAATAAAAATACCATGATTTTTATTTAAAAATATAATATATTTATACAAATATTGTTTATAATATTTTATTAAACCTGTCAACAAGTAAATTAAATATAATATAATAGTATAAAATATTTAAAATAATAAATAATATAAAAATGTAATGATTTTAACAATAACTTTTTGGTACTGATAAAACTAAAAAAAAATTAGGTACTTATATACATAAACATTGTTCACTAACTTAGAAGCATATTAGCGATATGTTATGCATATAAAATTTGTAATAAAATATTCTCACTCTTTTAACAGTCAATTATCACAATAATAGGTCATTATAAACCGTCAACAAATATATTGTAATATAAAGGCATTACAATTAACGACGATTAAATGTATATAATATATTTGATACATCTTGAAAATGTTCGGTACAATTTAAATGTCTTAGTACTTGGCCATTCCACAACTTCATAGCATATCCTAACGCATCATCTCGACTTGTACAAATATTGTTATCTATTAACCATGTTATAAGTTCAGAGCCAGTAAATGTCTTTTTATATTTCCACAATTTCCATCTGAAACAAAACAAATAATTCTAATGCATATAATATGAGTTATAAATTTAAAAAGTATTTATTACCTAGTAAGATGAGTAATTTCAGCTAAACATTTTTCTCTGTGCTTAAAAACAAAATTATCGCACGTTTTTCTTGTATCATATGGAAGTTCTTCCCATGATGGACACTGAATTGGAGATCCACCCCACCAAAATTTATTCCATCTAAACAGAAACAAAATTATATCAATATAAAAAGCATTTGATAAAGTAGAAGAAAAAATACTTACGCTCTCACAATTGGCCTATTAATTGTTTGATAATTAATACCATAAATTAATAATGTGAAAATTGACTGTCCTCTCATAAGAGAAGTTTCCGCATAAGCTAATTCAAGGTATAATCCATTTGTTTCACCGAATATTCTCCAAATGGCCACAGAAAATGTCTGTAAAAACACATTTACAATTTTTAGTTTTAAAAAATATATATGTATATATAAGTACAACTTTTAAAAAAAATATACTTACAACAAACATAGCAACTGTTTGCATGACAAGCAATAAAAAGTGCTTAATATATTCATTACTATCAGCTGAACTTGTTTCTTTCACATAAAGGAGGCCTTCTTTAAAATCTTCAGTGTCAATACTATGAGAGTCTGTATTACTACTAATAAAAACATAAATAAACATAAAATATATATAAATATGGATATTGGTACATATGAGATTAATAGACTTCAAAGTTAACCGACCAATTTGCACACATTATTTTGTGAAATATTCCACATTGTCAGAGGCAGGTTTTTAGCTATTAAAATCTTTGATCCAACCAGTAGAAAAAAATTAAGTCTAAATATTTTATTTTATATTTATTTAGTTGCATAGTAATAGCAAAAAATTACAAGGTGAGCTATTTTGTATAATAAATAAAAGCCAAATACTGACAGACTGATCCCTACTTCTCAAAAACAAACAAATTAGAACTGAAAATTCGAAAAATAATTTTTTTAATGCTCTAGATATGCAATAAACAGTTCCCATTTTTTCATTTGTAAATCACAGAGGGAGAAAAGAAAATATCGGAGTGACCTCTAATGTACTTAGATTTACCATATTTCTGATGACATTAATAAACTATTGAATACACAGGAAAAAGCCTGTTAAAACAGAAGTTGCATACTAAACATAGTGCGCCACCTAATCCCCCGAAACAAATTTTGCACACATCTTATCATCTGATGAATCTGATATTGCAGACATGTCATGACATTCAACACATGATTATATTTTACATCACAAAACTGTAAACAGGTGAAACCTGTGTAAAATAATAGAAATTTTAAAATATAAATATTGATTATTAAATGTAATTACAATTTTTAATTAATAATAAAGTTTTTATTGAACAGTTAAACACAAACTTACAATTGTTTTGATGTACTTGGTATATCAGTTACGTTTTCTGTGCAAACTTCCTTTTTCACTATCTTGTGTTGTTGGCGTTGATATAAAACCAAACAAACAACTGTCCCTGTATAAATTATAAAAATGTTACATAAAATATAAATATTCAATAGGTATTAACCTGTTATTGAATGTATTTGAATAAATAGAAGATTACTACAATGTGTCATACTTTGTTATTTTTTCACTACACTACACCCCACAAAATATATACATATATTTTTGTACAAAGATAAACCAGTTTGTCAATTAAGAATCAAAACACATATTTTAAAATATTACTCTAATACTAAGAGGCATTCTATTCTTGTTTTCACATATTCATTGTATTTCACATGGTACACAATTGTTATTTTCTATTAATATTAGTGCAAATAATGATGTAATGTTACATATAGATGATGTCATTAAGAGGGTTGATTCATACAAATAATCTCAATAACAGGATAGCAATAATCGTAATATTTTAAACGCATTTACACATGATTGTTAAAAGGAGAATTGATGTGAGTGTAGCAGCTTCTGGAGTTCCATATACATAGTTTTGATCGAAATCAGATTTAGCAAATGATGGTGGTTGACAAATCAACATTAGCACAGAAACTAACAATACTGGAACACTAAACGTCAAAATTATATAAATATATAAAAATTAGTAAAAAAAAAATCAATAATTACCCCCAAGAAAGAATCATGTAGAAATAAAGAATTTTATTTTGGAATTCATCAGTAAATGGTTTATTCATTATCAGCAAAGTAAAAGCTAAACATCCAGTCCAAATATAACAACTCATATCACCAGCAATACTTAACATTAACTGTATGTATGTTAATGGATGTGATGGTGGTGATCCAGATAAATACTCTAATAATATTCCAGTGCATGAAATCACCTAAAACAATAAAACTCTGTATTATAAATTAAACATTTATAATTATTATATACCAAAAACACAAAAAATACCTGAGAAATTACTAAACAGAAAACTACTTTAAACGGGAAACTTTTCAATTTTTTTAACATAACTAAAATAATCCATAGCTGTAAAAAAAAGAAAAGAAAAAATGATTTTTATGTTAATATTATAAATAATTATAGAAAATATAAAAAAAACTTACAGATGCAGGGATAGCCAATATACTGACATTGAATTGGTACGTTTTTAAAGCTGCTATATTATTTGATGGATCTAATTTGGCTACTGATATTATTTTGGCAGTTAAAAACATAATTGGGGCCGAAAAGCATACACATAGTACCATTGAACTAGCAATCTAGACAAAACAAAAATGATTAACAATGATTAAACTATAAACTGTAAACAAATAAAAATTATATATACCAAATCCATTTCAAGATTATACGCTGAAGCATAAACAAAAACTGCTGGCGCAGAAGGAATCATTCCATACAAAAATCCAAACATGGAAAATGCAAGATTTTCATCAGCATTTACAGTGCCAAATTTTGTCAAGAAAATACTTGTCGTTTCTCTAATGACTAATGGTAAAACTAGCCTAAGAAATTTCATAAAATCATTCATAATATGTTTATATTTATACTTATAAAAATATATCATACAATTTGGCTGCAATAAGAAGTAATGGTAAAATTAATGCTTCTCCTCTAAGCTTATTGACATTTCCAACCATTCGTAAACCTAGTAGAAACAAAGCTGTTGCAGTAAACGCATTGCCAAAAGTCTATAAATCAACAAATTGTATACAATTAAATAAATTTCTTTAGGTATATTTTTAAAAACTCACTCCTAAGAAAGTTGTAATAAATTTTGGCGGATTATGATTGAATACTATATTAGTTATTAATCCCAAAGCTGTCATAAAAACCATAGGATTACAAATAATATTTCTCGATATTCGTCCCATTAGTGCTGAACGTCTTGTAGTTTCATGACGATCATATTCTTTGCCCAATTCCATCATCGCAAAACCAAATGGATTGAGGATTATTAAATTAATAGGTGCCACCAGATAAAGGTAGCTAACAAAATAAGGATGGTTGTATTTGTATAGTGCTTCAACTAAAAGAATAAATACAAATAATTTCACATGATCTAATGAAAAAAAGATTAATAAAAAGTGTCAATGTAACTGTTAATATTATCCCTGTAACAACTTCGTAAATTTTGGACTGTACAATTTTTTTTTTTTTTTTTTTAGATATTATAAAATGTACAATTATAATATTTCTACCTTCTTTTCTTATTTAAAAAAAATTAAAATTTTGATTTTGAATCCATTTTAGTGTTTCATAAATATAATACAATATTTTAAGTGTAAAAATAAATAGAATAATACATTAATAATTTTCAAAAATTAGATGGTTAAACAATTACAAAGTTATTGATGATGGGGACAAATACATTATTAAAATATTTATAAATATAACTTACATATTGGAGCACCAATAGCAAAATCATTGCTTTGGGTGCAGAATATAGCAAATAAACCAGCTCTTGCCATATCTGGAGGCCTGGTTACTAATACAGTGATTAAAGCAACTGTTACAAAAACTAAAGTTTTTGAAAGAAGAAGTGATCCAAGAAAGATCAAATTTACAGATGATAATTCTAATACAGCCATATTAACAAATATAAGTGATGGCAAAGCAAATGTACCTACAAATCTGTTTAAGCCAATACTGGCAGCATGACTAACTAAACCCAATCGCCCTGACATATACCTAAAATAAAATAAGAAACATTAAACATAATACAATTTATTAATAAATATATAAATAAATTATTCATTTTTTACAAGATTATGATTATTTACCCTGTAATAATGATCCCAAAACATTGAAATAAAGCATTATACATATTGTTCATCAAGTCTTCATCAGAATCACTTATATTAGCAGTCTTATTTGAAATCATCATGTTATACAACTCTTTTGCATTATTGTGTGTATTGTTGAGTAAACTACAAAATAATTTATAATTTTAACTTTAAAAAAGTAATTCAATAAAATAATGCAATGGCATGGCACAGTGGAAACAGAAATTGTTAGTTCGCACCAGATCTCAGCTGTCAATTATTATTTGCTCCCAGATTGATTGTCCACCTAGGAGCAACAAATCATGTCATACTTAAATTCTATCTATATATAATGGTTTAAAATAGTAAAAATTACCTCTTAACCTTTAAAAAATGTAATTCCAAAGATCTAAATTATAAATATATTTATTTATAAGACTAACTATAATAAACACTTTGTTATACAGTAGTCTTGACGAAAATTAAAAATATCAACACTAACATTGATTTAACCAATACTTTATCTATTTATGAAATTTTTAATATAGGTTTATTTAAAAATCAAAAGTAGAAAACAGCTTCATATCAAAAAATAACGATAATGTAACATTTTAAATGTACTAAATTAAAAATGACTAAGATCTTTTTAAGGTTTTGTATTAATCAAATATTTAATTCTCTATCCATATGGAAATGTGAACTTATATTATCTAATAGAAATTTTGTATTTTTTAAGATAATTTAATAATCATAAATGTATTAGTGTTTTAATTATCTAGAACAAAATAATAATTCTTTAATATCTTTTTGGAGCGTATGTTAGATTAAGTTATATACGGAACATTACACAAATTCTAAGTGTAAATTATGTAAATTACTCTTAAAAATTGATCATCTAATAAACTAGTTAATTACTTAATAAATATTAAATTATATTTTCAATAAAGGTACAAAATGTCTAGATGAATATCAATAATGACTATTAATTAATGGAGTGGACCTTTTATATAATTTCCAAAAATTGTACATCTCTACCTCTGAGATCTAACCCAAATTAATCTAATGAATATCTACTGAACTGTGAAGGAACTGCAATAACAAAGATTGCAGTTATAAAAAGTATTAGTTAACTTAAAAATAAAGAATCTAAAATGATTAATTTCATTCAGTCTTTTTAATGCATTTTGATTTACATTAAGGAATCTTATTTCTTATTATATAATTCTATTCAATTTATCAGTAAATTTAAATTTATTTGTATTTATAACTTATCAATTAGATAAAACATGTATCTAATTTTATAAAAAGTTGATGGCTATGAAATCTATTATTGAAGTGAAAATATTTTAATTTGTATGGGTACCTATCTACTTGTTCTTTTTAAACAATTTTTTTTATTTCAACGAGTGTATAGTCTAAACATATTTCTGCATACAGATTATCCGAGTTTATATATATATATATTTTTTTTTTATTAATAAAGTTGAACCCTTTGCATTCCATAAAAGCGGTTAGGAATTTTAAGATCAATACATTCCTATTTAACGTAATATATAATGTATATTGCATTTATATTAAACCATTCAATATATATTATATATATATATATATTTCATATATTAAATTTTGAGTAAAGCTATTAGTTTTACAATAATGTGAATTTATGTGTTTCCAGAAAAACACATTTTCGAACACAAAAATATATTAAAAATTATTAGAACCACGGGAAAGATCAATATCAATTTATATTTTTTTTCTCCAGGTTCTTATTTTTAATCTTGAACAATACTTTTTGTTTAACCATTAAATCTAGTTTCAATAAGGTTATAGTTCATTTAATAATACAATTATGAATTATATTGTTAAGTAACTAAATTTCAAATCATTATAATTTGCTAACACAAAAAGAATTATCAACAATGATTATTTAAACGCATAGCTTTAAAAATTCTTTAAAATAATTAATCTATTGTGTATTTACAGTTTTCATCATTTAGTAAGTAAATTGTTAAACAGTTTAAAAAATATTCATTATCCATGCAAAATGTATATTCAAAAACCAAAGTCAAAGTATCTATAAGTTTAAATTATTCACATATAATTGAACAAATTTCTAATTTTAAAATTATTCTTTCATGCATAGGTATGATAAACAAAACTATATATTACTTACTAAATAATATTAAATAATAATAGTTTTATAATAATATAATATGTTTTATAGCCATGTTTTCCCCTACTCCTCTAGCCTAGATTTTAAACTGTATATCCAATATTAGTGTTATGCATAACTAACGAGACCATAATTTCTTTTCAAAAGAGCAGAATAACTGTACAGTATGATAAAAAAAGCACAGCATTTTATATTTTTTTTTTTTCAAACAGCAAAACAATTATAAAATATACTAGAACGTGATAAAATAAATGAAACAATGGATTTAATACACATCTAATAAACATAATACATATTGTATAATATAATACATATAATACATATTGTATTATGTTTATTTATTAAAAATTAGAAAATAAAGTAGAGCTAATTGCTTGTACAGTTTAGCTGGAGAGCAGCTGGTTTTCTATATTTTTTGGATGAGCAGACCCCAGTTGACGAAAAAGTTTTATATTTGACTGTCAAATCATAAAACACAGTAACTAATATTGTTATAATTTGTCATGTATTGACATTAATTTTTATTTAAATTGAATTGAACAGATTTTTTGATATTACATACTTTTTGTCAAAATATTTGTATTACCTTTGAAATTGCAATAACCTATAAGCAACCCACGTTAGACACATTTTTAAAATGGCTCTACTGTACAATTTGTAAAATATTGGTTAATATATTTTATGTTTTAATGGCCATAGTTTTTTGTACTGTGATCAATAAACAAGTGCCATTTTTTAGAAGAATTTATTTCCAGTCACCTTTTTTTTTCAAAGTGGGACATTTTTGTGTTCTTTGGGAATAGTTGTAGGACACAGATCAAAAGTGGGACTGTCCAGCCAAAAGCGGAACATAGTCACATTAAGCATACACATTTTTTAAAAAAAATAATATGTATATTTTTTTTTTCAAAGCCTACAAATGTGGATATTATATTAATTAATTGTATTGATATTAAACAAACAATATACCCAGTCCTTACTAAATTAATTTGTAGAAATCCTAAACTATTTATTTAAATGTTCAATATCAAAAAAAAAATTGTTTGTAAAAGACAGTAAAATGTATATGTCTGGATGTATAACACTTGAACATATCATTTTACTGAACCATAATAAACACTTGTAAAAAAATCCAATGTAAACTAATAATGTTTACATATGTTACTCAATGTGTAAATTGATAAAGCATAATAGTTGTTCACATTTATATTATTTAAATGGTCACAATATATCATAAAGTGCAATGGAAAAGTTGTAAGAAATTGTAATATTTATTTTTATCTTTACCTAATGTTTTATTTAATGAGTTAATTTTAATCATAAATTTAATTCAATCCTTTATAGCTAAACAATAAATAATAGTCATGTAATACATATATATGTATCACATGTTGTACATTAAATTTAAACAGAAATTCCAATTGGAACATTTTTAAAGTCTAATATTACTTATTGCTTCTTGCTAATACAAAAATTAAATAGCTTCAGTATAAACTATAAACAGTAATGTAAGCAATAAAATAAGTATTTGAATCAGTAATTTAAAAGATTACCTACACTATTTCTTATATACTCTTATTATTGATATTTAATCTAAGATATTACTAATTAGATTGCCCAAGTTAGGTTAGGTTATCCGATAAAAAAAAACAGTAACCACTAAAAATAAATTTAATTATAATTAGTAATATTTTCACTTTCCAGAGTTACCTTCTATACAGGAGTACATAATATACAAACATTTATTTTAGGGTATAAGTACCCATATAGACATATATGTACGAAAGGATCAAGTATCAAAAATATATCACTGATTCAAACAACAAAAATGTATTGGAAATGAAGTTACCTATATTCATACAGACTAAAAATTAAGGCTTTCGAATTGCTGAACTGACCACAATTTGTCAATGTAGCTCAAATAAATTTTGTGAGGGGAAAACAAAATTTGTTTCAATAAATTTAATTATATTTTGTTCAAGGTACTTTTCAATTATCTCAATTTCCTGGGATTTGTAAGTAATCACAATTCAGTTATTTTGATTACCTGATCAAGTAATAGAAACGGGGTTGATTTTCAATTAAAATCCAAACATGTAGTCGAGATTTTACTTTAAATTTAGGACACTATCCTCCATGTAGCAGAATCGGGTTAGAAATGTTAGAGTAGGGAAGTGGGTTTCATCAATTCTCCCATCAGGGTGAAGGTGGTTGTGCAACATCACTTAAGATCCTGGAAGGTGTAGCAACCCCCCCTCCTAACATTCATAACTAGTTGTTCTGTGTATTATATTTAGTGACATATCTACAGTCTTCATATCTCTATTACTTCTAAAACAATACATTTTGGAAAAATGATTCACTGTCCATGAACACATGAAGGTAGTCCAATGTATATAAACAGTCAAGATAAGTGAAAAAGTTGAAGGTTATTATACCTACCTAGTATCTACTTATATTGAAAATCATAAAATAACAGAAAATAAAGCTTAAAATAAATGTAAGCTACTTAAGCCAACAGTTCAGGCTTGAGACTAGGTACCTAATATCTAGTCTATAAATAATATCTAGTTTCTCTAGTTCAGGCCAAAGCACTAGGCCACTGAAATTTGTTCTGTTTTCATTATATTATAAATTGATTAAATATATAACAGTAGTATAGATTTTATATAAACTACGGTATTGTAATTGCACCAGTATTCGACAATTTATAGTGATCTTGTGAATTCATTCAATGTATTTTATTACAACCTAATAAATAGACCAAATTAAGTATTCACATATTAAAGTAAATTGTTTTCTCTTAATATAGTCATTAATTGTATTATTTTAGAAACAAAACTTGTATTTATATAAATATTATTATGAACTTAAATATAGATTTTATTCTTTGGCACGTTTTTAAATTATTTAAAAATACAATTAGACTATTTTGTTCTTGAAGTTAGCAACAAGAAACTCATATCATTTTAAAGAATGATTTTAACTTACTATTGATAAACACCACAGATAGGAATATTTGTATATATTATATTTATATATATATATATATTTATATAAAAAAATAAGTTTAATATATATATATAAATATATCTGTGATAAACACTAATTCAATTTTAATTTAGTGGTTTTTAACGTATATAATTTGTTAGATCAATTTATTGTTAGACTAGTGAACTGCCAAAACCTGGTACCATAACGCTAGTAGTATATTTAATGAATGACGATGTACTGATTAGGACTTTAAATGAATCTAAGTAACTACCAATTAATTGAATAGGTATAAGAAAAAGAAAATAAAGCTAATACCAAGGTAATTTTCATTAGACTATATTTTACGTGATAAAACAATTACAATTTAACATATTAACTTAATATATCTACTTTACTATATTTTTTTATATCATAAAATGTAGGTACAAAACATATTTTCTTTTTAACAAAAAATAAATAAAATATAATTGCTTTACAAAACTTAAGAAGAAAATATATTTGTATTAATAAATTATAAATTAAAATAATTATGATGATTATGGGTAGGTACTTACAATAATACTTCTTTTAGAGTCTCTGAATCGGTATTATCCATATTGAAATTATTTAATGAATAAAGAAACAAAGATTGGGTAGATAAATTTACTTAAAATATAAGTAGGTAGGTATTAAATTCACTGTTAGGAAATATTAAAAAAAAAAAAAGTATTTTACTATTGATATTACTGTGTTTGTGTTCTAATTATATATAAACTACCTATGTAAAATACATAATCAAACATAATGTAATATCTATTCAAAAAATAATAAACTTGGAATTTCATCACAATTTAAAAATTCCATCGTGATAACTATTGGATAATAATATTGAAAATTAACAAAGAAAAAAATATCAAAAGTTATATTATGATTTTCTATTAACGTCGAAATATTTTAAACGAAACTTTCGGTTTCGAAGTCGTTAAAATAAAAATTTAATCCGGAATTCTGGGGATATGAACATTTTGAACTATAACACAAAATATTGAACAACCAGCAGCGACATCTCATACAATGAACCATTCATTATTCAATACCATTATCGCCGAACATTGTGCAAAGTGCAATATAAAATTAGAATCGGAAACTGATAACAAAGTAGTAAATAGAAAAGTGAATGAAATATGAAAACAAAATACAGACTGCAAGCAGCAAACTGCAGTCACACCGCCAGGAACCCAGGTAGCAATGAGGCCGCTGTTGCGATAGAAGGCCCCCTAGCGGCATATTTTCGTACTACACTATTAAACCATTTTATTATTATCACACACACAATTTGTCATTTCCAAGTCAAGACAGTGATGTAAAAAAATTATTGGAACAGAAACGCGAGGGTTACTGTTTAAAATAACGAAACATTTTGTATTATAAATATTAATACGTAGAATATATTATGTAATATTTACAATAATTGTTACACTAATGCTTTGGTTGTACTTACTATTATATTATGCAGATAACGTTTGACCCGAAAGGTCCCAAATAATTGACAATATTCATTATACTCATATAACTATAATACAAGTATATAATTGTTAGTAATTATCTACTCACATATTTTAGTATTCACTGTAGTTTCACAGAACGAAAAAAAAAATGCTAATTTGCAACTGACGGATCTACAACTGTTGTAGATAGTTAGTTGGGAAGATAAGAGAGTTAATTTATATACGTAGGCACGTAAGGATAAATCATGGCTATCGAAACACGTTTCTGAACTAAGTTTGGTTAAACATGCGGTGATTTTTACGATTTTCTCAACATTTGAACTAAAAACGATCGTACAATAACATTGTCAACAATATGTTCTTTTTTTTTTTTTACACTAAGTAGAGCGATATGAAAAATGTTCGAAATATTTTGCCGGCTCAAAACAAATGTATTTACTTAAATTAAAAAATAATATGCGAAATGCCGTGATACCTATTTATGATTTTCATCAAAATGCAAACAAAAATGTACACCTACTAGAAATCATACCATTGTGTTGTTGATCGGTGCAAGATTTCTGATAAAAAAGTTGTTTACATACAGAACAAATAAATCAACATGATAAACCAAAATACACATATGTTTGTACATTTTACGTACCTACGTATCTACCTACCCATTTTATGAAAAACATAGGTTCCCCTGCAAAATCTATAAAAATACGTTTTATTTGAGTCAACAAAATTGACTTGATAAATGTCGGCAACGTCACCTATGGCACAGAATTTATAGTATTATAATCATAGTAAAATCATAAATAAATAACTTGAATAATTACAATCAAGCCAGTACATTTAGTAACACAGTCGTAAAAGATAAGAACGAAATTGGCAGTGAAGTCGAAATGTATGAACTAATAATTTTAAATTAAGAAATAATAAAGTGATGGCAATTTTACAAAATATAAAACATGTAGTTGTCATATGTTAACATGACATTATATTTTAAAAAAAATGTTTATATATAATTTTCGGGTAGTGCCTAGGCACACTTAACTTAGATTAAATATTGGTAAAAAGTAAATTATATAATTTAATATAAATATTTTACATTAAGAATAAAATAATACCTACAGGAATAAAACGGTTTCTCCACATTATCAGCCCTATCAAGGCTGATGCCGACGTAGGAGGTTCAAAACAGCGGAATCGACAGCTATTATCGTCAGTAGTTACCAGTCAATTGCTATACGCTGTTTCAGTTTTGTGCGGGTGCATTAGTATACAAAACAAATATTAATATAATTCAAAGACCTCAAAGATCCATTGCATTAAGAGTGGCGATGGCGTATAGGATGGTCTCCGCGGTGGCGATAATGGTAGTAGTGGGGCTTATTCCGGTACATTCATAGGTCAGAGAGAGGCAAGTAAGATACGGTAAAAGAGCAGAACCAGAGCAAAAATAAATAAGAAGAGTATAGAGCGAAAAGAAACATACAGGATATGGCAGGAGTGGGACGCGGCTGAAACGGGACGATGGACATGGAGGCTCATTAAGGAGGTAAAACAGTGATCACCAAGCAGTTTGGCTTCGTTGACTTCCATTTTTCCAATTTCAATAAATTGTTTGTTTTTTCAATAAATGATGCTATGCGGATACGAGGGAAAGGCCTGCCCGTAAGGGCAAAGTACCCCCTCGTAGCACAATGATACATCCACATAAAAAGAAAAAAGGTATAAAACGCATATGTCCATCACTATTATAACCAATTTGAATGTTAACACAGATATAGATATACCGACAGTTCTATCTACTTACTTTTCAATATTATATTATATTGACATTTTTAGATCAATAAGTTCAAGTTTCAACAACATTATCAACAGTTATACGTATTTATTATATTATAATATTTTATAATTGCTAAATTTGCGTTATATTATTTAAACCATTTAACTACGCATAATTATTAATTATAAGTAGATACCTCAGGGAATAATGTATTGCAAATTATCACTCTTAGGATAATTGACTTTCGTATTATAAATATACGGAGTAGCCAAACATACATGGCGAAGGCACTCACGTTAATGGTTAATGCGCATTTCGCAACGTTCATGTGCGTCATAAACAATATTCAACATTGAACGTATATAGGACCCAGTAGATACCTATTCGGATTCTATTAAAACGTATTAAGTATATTATGTGATCGTGGTCAAAAAGTTTATTCTTTGTTTTCAAAGTTAGTTTTGTGATACGTAAAACACAACATGCATGATGACTACGACTTAAATAACTCTTCAATTTACCTTCTAAACGCATTAAATACATAACACGTTTGTAAGTATTATATATAGTACTTATAGTAATGTATGATTGACATTTTTGATAATTCGGCAACGAAAAGTGCAGGTATACATAGGGAATAATTTTAAAAATATTTATTTTAATGATTTAGATTATGAGTGGGGTGAGAAATATTTCGGTTTTTTCAATGATGTTATTTTATTTTTTTTATCTGTGAACAATTTTCTTACCAGTAAGTTTGCTCTGATTTACGACGATAACACTTTTTATGAAAAGAAATCTGACTGGGGTGGTACTTTAGGGAGGTAATTTTTTAATTTTCCCCGAAGTTTTCTCAACAAAGAGAAAACTTGAAAAAATTTGAAAATGTACAAAATGTAAGTAACAGTTAAAAAATATTACGGTAAGTAATAAATACAATATTAAAAAAAATGAATTAAAGAAAATATTTAATGCATACCTATGTAATTATTTTACCAAAATATAACATTTATATTATTGACAATGCAGCACTATCAACCAAACTTCGCTCAGAATCGTTTTTTGCGGTGCATCCGAATTGCATGCCATCATATAAAGGGGTTCGTCCGAATACATGTCATTTCGTATCAAGGTCTGTTCGAATTGCGTGCCGTATACAATTTTTATATCAACGAGGAAAATAATATACTTGGGCTTTTAGAAACAGATGAATTTATAAGTTCAGTGATAACGAAATTTCAAAATAATGAAATGAATAGAAACATATAGAAAAGTTATCATATATGGCGTTGCCGAAAACAAAATAAATATAACACATGACACATAATGAATAGGCACATAAGACGTTAGATCATAATATATTGACGATATTATACGTATAAATTTGTTAAAATAGTAAAATAATATTAATATAATTAACAATACATTTTTAACCACACCAATATAACAATTAAGTTTCTACTATCAGTCCTTGGTCTGTAAAAGTGGAAAAGAAAATGCCATTTTATTTTTTTATTTTTTTTATTTATTTTATTATTATTAATTATACACGGTACGCAATTACTACTTAGGAAAGTAAACTTAAGAAAATACTATTAAGGAAAGAAATGTTAAATTTTTCCCAAAATAGATTCTTGCATTGCATAGTATCTGTCTATATCTTCACTCGGTAAATTTGGATACTTTTGGTGGCTCTCTCTGGAAAAAAATGAGCTCCAACTCAGAAACCAGATTTTTTTTTTTTATAGGTGAATTGAAGTAATACAATTTTGGTTAAATTTCAATATGAACTTAACATGTTATTGTAGAAATGTTTTTTTTTTAGCTTTATACACCCCTACAGAGATCCTTGCACTTCGGATTAGAGTAGTTCATTATTGATAACATGCCGCGCGCTGTACCGCCACATAAATGATACTCCATTAGTCTCCTTCAACCCAAACTTAAAAGTGGAATATCTCGTTAAAAGCTTGACAGAAATCAAAAATGTCAACACTAAAATTTATTCTAACTAAGAGATTTATTTATGAAAGTTTCAGTGTACCCAAGTTGCCATTTGAAAATCAAAATTAGGAGGTGGTTTTACTTCCAAAAATAAGGGTAAAAAAAAATTAAATTAATATAAAATTGTAGAGCAGCTTGTTTCCTAAATGTTCTATAAAACAAATTCTGGAAAAAGTTAATACTTTGCGAGATAATCAGTGTACCCACTTAAATGGATTACCTGGTATGTATAAATAAAATTATTGTTCGGGAAGGAAATTTTTTTTTGTTTAATCTTATCTTAAAAAAAAAAAAAAAAAAACATTAAACATTGTAACCGAAACAAGTTAACTGGTGGAAAATTTGACTCTAGTGATGAAGCTCACCAGCTTATGTTTTTTGTTCATAGAAAGTTTAAAAAATTAATATAATTTAAATATTTGATCTACTATTTGTGTTTACTTTACTGTTTCATTTTTATTGAAATAAGTGATACAACAATATTTAAAATAGAACCCTAGTTAACTGATATATTGTGTTGTTAGTTGTTAGGTACCTAATAAAAACAAAATATAAAAACCCACATGAATAAATGTCAACAAGGAATATGGATTGGCATTCATACATAAAATTCTAATAAATATCTAGATCTAAAATAATATTATAACATATTTATACAGCTTATATATATCTCCCTAATAGGTTAATAAACTACTCAAAATAATAGATTCATATTAATTATTTTTGTCAATTTATATAATCTGGCATTATATTAAAAATTAAAATTAAATCTATTATAAGGTTTGTCGAATTTACTATTTTTATCGCACTATAATATGAGCATAAGCCTGGATGTTCTATAGTGTTCTTGTTCCAACACTTAACAACGTATATACAAATGAAAAATATATATTATACAATGATAAAATTAAAAATTGTATATATGCGGACGACACAGCAATTGCAGTGCAGAACATCAATTTTGAGGTAATTAAAGAAAAGCTCACTAACACCTTAGAAAACACAAGCGAATATTATAAAATCAACTACCTTAAACCAAACTCGAACAAGACACTAATTATATATATAATTTGAGAAACAGGGATGCTAATTGTAAATTAGAAGTAACATGGGAAGACGAGGTACTACTACACTGCGATACACCAAAATTCTTTGGAGTAACTCTTGACAGAACACTGACGTACAAATATCACTGTGAAAAAACAAGTAAAACTACGAACACCACATGATATGGTCTACTTCAAAAATTAACAGGATCAAAATAGGGAGCACAACACCATACTTTACATGTGTCTGCGATTTCCCTTTGTTTCTCAGTTGGAGAATACGCATGTGAAGTGTCGTGAAGATCAACTAATGTTAATAAAATAAATACTGCTCTAAATGATACATGATTATAACATATTATAACAGGATGCCTAAAAAACACACCAATTGTGAAAGTGTACTTATTGGCAGGCACTCACTCTCAATAAGATAATTACTTTCTGCTAACTTAGAGAGATACAAACAGATGAATGATCCAAGACATCCTATATATGGACAAATAGCTACAACTTTTCGACTGAAATCAAGAAAGTTTCCTCAAAGTCTCTAGTGCCTTAGAAAATGACCCTCTCTGAGTAGAATAAACGCATGAAAGGATAAAATAGTGGGCATCAGAGGGCATCACCTAACTTAACCGGCAGAACACTTACCCCCAGGGCACGAGTTACAATGGTACATATGGAAGACATTAAATCAACTGAGAGTGGGAGTTGCAAAATCTAAGTTTAACATGCTGAAATGGAGATACCTTAATGACCAAGATGCCCCGTCACTGTGAAACATTACAAATGATGGTAAACCTAATGGTATGTCTGATGGCACCAGGACCTTGCACACTAGAAGACTTGACTATTGCCAACCAGAAAGCTACGGGCACGGCCCAATACTGGGCAACTGAAAACATCTAGTTGACATAATAACACTAACATGTTTTATTATATTTAATTTATTTATATTCTTGTATATTTTAATTTGTAAACCTAGTTATATTTGATTGTCTAGTCTACTAGCTTATAGTAGCAATGTGATGCCTGACACGAAAAAAAAATCATCTCACCATAAACTAAAAGAAAACACTCGATTAAACTAGTGTCAGCCTATGCAAGGCAGCTTTTAGGCTATATTAGTAGGTAGGCATAGTTAAATGGGTAACTACTAGTAAAAATATAATTTATCTACTATTTGTGCAGTTATACAAAAAGAGTGGAGACATGTTTTAAATTGTGCAACAGAAACAGATATTCAATCTGCTACCAGATATGCAGTTTATGTATCCTAATATTGGGTTAAAAATATCCAATAAATTTGACAATTCACTTAAAATTTATCTTTATTATTTTATTCTTTACAACCAATTAAAAAATAATACAATTGTATTATTTTTATCACAAATAATGACTAATAGTTTGTATGTTTGTCACATACAAAATAAAAAAAAATGTATCTTTATTATATATAGTATTTCATTTTCAGTTCAAATATACAATTTTAAACTAAAAACATTATTAAAATAGTCAATACATATCAATGATTATTTTTATAAGTAACAAAGTATATTATAATTTATAACACATATGTTTTTGGTATAATAATTACAAACATTATTAATTTCACAATAGAAACTGTTATATATTGACACCATTAATAAATCTGAACTGTCAATCGAATTTTGTGAACTCTTTCTTACTATAATGTCTATGTATAAGCAATGGTAATTACAACATGTAGAGTAAAACATACAATCTATAAAATTGTAAATGTCGTTATAAACAATTTCTATTATGCTATAATTTATCTTAACATAAGACAAATTATTTTTTGTGGTTATTATTGGTTTATGTATCAATATATTATAAATGAGTTAACATGTACCTATAAAATATAATTTTACAAAAATAGTTTAAACAATTATATTAAATTATTATAATAACATTTTTTTCCCCTAATAGTTGAACACTTGGACTAGAACAAACAATTGTTAACAATCTCATAAACTTATTTATTTTTCATTTTTAAATGTATCAGAAATATACAATTTAGATGAAAACTGGTTATAATTAATAAATTAATATAATAATATAATAATAGTGTACCAGAAATAAAATCAATAATACTGATACCTATAAACATAATTACTTTATAAATTTGAATATTATTGATATGTATATCTTAAAATATGTAGTTTTTGTATACAAATTGTAATAATAACAAAATAGTATTATCAAATGTCATTTTTTTATTGAGTATCAAATTGATATAGTATCATTCTAATATTAATTCCCTGTAAAAATGTAAGGGATAAAAAATACTAAAACCCTTCAATTTACCAGAATAATTGTACAAATTAAAATAAAACTATTAACAAATTCACATACAATAATTATAGTCATAAATTAAAATTATAGTATTATTGCTTTCAGTGTGTACTGTATGTACACATTGAAGTTTATTGACCAATATGACCCACAATAATATTTTATGATACAAAATAGATTTACTTTATATTATTTTGCCAAATACAAAAATAATTTATCATCACTATGATGATGATTCCTTTTCATTTGAATGGTTACTGTTTTTTCGATTTATTAATTCTAACTGTTTTTTAAGGTTTTGGTGCATTTGTGTTAAATTTTCCTAAAAATAATAATAATGAATAAATTTACATTATTTAAAATTTAAATATTATTTATTAATTACTTTTTCATTTTCGAGCTTCTTTATTTCTTCATCATCTTCTTCTACACCTTCATCACACATGATTTCTTCCTGACTTAATCGTTCTGCTAATTGCTCCATGTGTCTCGATAAGTATGCTATTTCTGTTTGCACTTTCAAATACTCTTGAGCAAGCTAAAAGCATATACATTTATTTTTTTAAATGTACTCATAATTTATTCTTCAATAAAATAAATAAATAAATCGATTTACACTCGAAAAACAAATAAATAATAAATTAAATTTATTAGATCTTACAATTTCTATAATAAACAATGAATTTGATTTTAGTATTTACAGGAAATCTATACAAACTGATGCTATAATATCACAAGATTCTAATCACCTTTATTCTCAAAAATTATCATTTTTTTAAATTAATATTCTGTATGCATGAACATATTCCATTAAATAAACATAATTATCAACACGAGCTCAATATTATTTATAATATAGCTCATAGAAATAATTTCAATTTAAATATTATTAAAAAAAATTCATAAACTTATTAAAGAAAAAATAATACACAACTTGCCAAATAATGTTGTTAACTATTGTATGAAATATCAAAGTAATATGTCTAACAAATTCGTTAAACATTTTGAACAATTATACGAAAAATTTTAAAAATTGCTTTTAAGACTAATAATAATTTAATCAAACATATAAACAATAGAACTAAAAACTTCACATATAAAGAACACATTTCTGAAATAAAATTTTAAAAAAACTGCCCCTAATTCAAATTTTTGCCTAACATGTTTTAGAAAACAACCATCATATAAGTTTTGATATTAATACAGACTTAGAAATATTAAATACCCAAAATAACATTTATATTAATTCAGTTTTAGAAAAATTACACATACACAATGAAATAAAGAAAAATAATTTTAATAATATTTTCAATGTTCAAACCGATTTTCAAAATAATATTACAATACCTTATAATAATACATTTTAGATAATAATAACCAAATAATTTATTTCTATGTAAAACGACCAATTTATATAATTTTTTCTCTATGTATTCCTTCATGTATTTTTTCATATTCAGTCGAATTTTATTTATTGCCTGTGATATACCTGATGATGAATTTTTAATACGAAACCAGTCGTATAATACACTTATTATAATACTCCAGGCAACACATTCATTAATTTATTTATTTATTAGTATTAACCATTTTAATGATTTTGTTTTTACTTTTTTATTTTATTATTCATTCTTTCTTGAAAATATTTTAAACTATACAAAAAGGTTATATTAACGTTCAATAATTTTATAAGTTCTTTCACAAGAAAAATAAATTGACTTTTATAAAAATCAATGATACAAACTAGTTGAATTATATTTTATTAACCCACATGAATTTTACTAGGTTAAAATTGTATTTAACAAAATGTATTTCTTTCAATAAGGTATAAATGGAAAGAGAAAAGTAAAAAGGATATTGGAACACTGGACATTCATTAACAGGCTATATCCTACAAGATATTTCCCCACACAAAATTAATTAATATGTATCTATTATAACCCAATATGCTATAAGTATACGTATATCTGTACAAAACATTTTTTTTTTTTTTAACAACACTGTATAAATACAGTTTATAATTATTATACTATGTATTATATATACAAACTTTTATGAATGTGTAATATGTTTAATCTTGTTCATTACCTATTCAGTATAATTTATACAATTCATAAGTATTAAATGCTTCACTTAGTTTAAAAGATAAATACAATTTAAGTATTATCATGTTTTTATCATTTTTTAAAATTTTAAGTTAGTAAAAGTTTAATATAAATTATGAATACATATTTTTAAAATGTATTGTCAGAATTCGGAATAAATAATTTGAATTCAAATGTAAAATTTTTATTATGCATAGATACTTATTATATTTAACTTAAAACTATTGTTGTACTATATACGTCTATTAAGATTTAATATAGTTGTCCACAATCCTTTTTTGTTTAATTTGAGTTTTCATGTTTTATAAAATTAATTTAAAAGGCAAAGCAAAAATTAGGTTGTTTTGATTAAATATCTATCAAAAGTCAATTCTTAAATTATTAAACAACTTAAAACTATTTTTTAATACACTTATTTATTATTATGATCTATGAAAATATTTTGAGCTCGATCAAGGATAATATGTTTTATTTACAACTTTGACAGTCACAGACCATAATATAATATATAATCCATAATGTATAATATAACAAATTATTATGTACAAGTAATTACGAATAATATGTTTATGATTCACCCACAATGACCATGTGATCAGAATGACTAATGAATCAACCTGAATCCTATGACTATCATTGAGAACTTGATCAATAATACCAATAGGAATAATCATAACCATATATTATAGTATATAATCGGTTTTTTTGTTGAAAAATGTTTTAATTAATTAATCTATAACATACAATTTAATATGTTCATAGTATGAACATAATAGATCTGTGACTATCTATTTGTGTCACGAATAATAGATTCTAACATAAAAAATAAATAGAAGCTATTGTAGTTATTCAAATGAAAATATTAATAACAAAAATGTTCTTCTTCTCATTCGCCTTCACCACAGCTATTTGGAGTCCACCAAAATATTAAAATGTTAATAATACTAAAAAAATTTAAAAAAACATTAACCTGTTTATGTTCTTCAAATATTTGTACTGATTGCGGACAAGTGTTATCTGGTGGTATAGGATGCAGCTGTTGATCTAACATCAGGTACAAATTATCCAGCTCGGGATGTGTTCCTGAAACATCTAGGATTAATAGGTACACAGTATTGTTAATAAATGTACACATTATAATGCACTTATGTATTATTTAAAATTAAAATGTTTTAGAAATTATTATATTTAACTAAATGTAATTCAAGTAATTGTCAATTACATACAATATTAATAAGACGGGTCATTAAGTAAACGAAGCCAAACAAAAAGGCTACTTACTATAATGTTCGTTAGTGACGCACTCGCTAAGCTCACACATAGTTGTTGTTCGTCAGGAATCGAGCAAGGAAATAAACATACAAATACACAACACTAGGAAAGCACTACTCTCTCTACAGCCGTGTCGTGTCTAAATCTAGCTTAATGACTCACACCCTTTACAACGTGAGCCAGATTACTCCAGACATCTGGACCACAGTTCTGACATCCCGTTAACCACAAATCGCGGGAGTATTTTGTTAAATTAAAAAAAAAAAAAAAAGGCATACGCGTAACAACACTAAACTATGAATAAAGTAAATTAATATTTATGTAGAATCATTCTGGATGTAAATTATACGGGATAAAATAAAATAAATATGATTTTTTGCAATTTTTTTAATAAATATCTCAAAATAAATTATTATAAGATTATAAATAATTTGGTAATATAAATATTTGTATAAAACATGGAATTGTGCTTGGTTTGAATTTTCAAAAATCAAATATATTAATACATTGATTAATGCATTGTCAGGGTCGTTCAAGGACAATTTCGTAATCTCTATAGTTTTATTAAATATTAGGATAGTAGTCAAAGGAAATTACGTGTATATTATTGTTGAGCTAATAAATTTTTTGATGAGTCATATAAATTATAAACCTACCTATGTTAGTTTATAAATTAGAATCAGATAATCAGATAAACTGATGACTATGAGTCATTATGATTTTACAAAATTAACAATATATTTGATTGAATAATTTTTCCAATACATTTAAATTAGAAAACCTTTTATTAATATTTGAAACCAGGTTACATTTTTATTCTTGAGATTGTATCTAGATCAATTCAATAACCATACTATAACATTTAAAGTTGAAAGTGAAAACCTATGTCTAAATGAATAGTTAATTGGCTGTGGCATAAAGATGTTTAAGTAAAACGAAATTGTCTGCTTGTACAAGCCTATTTATTTTTGTTACTTTAATATATGATTCAAAAATCAAAATAATAGTGACTTATTCATTAGATGAGATGTGTGGATGTAGTGTAAAACAATCTGGAGGTCATTAACTAATTATTTAGGGACACCAAAAAAATAAAATATTCATTTAGGGGGTCGTGACAGTAAAGATTAAGAAACACTGGTGTAGATGATTGCGTCGCGTGAATGGTGGGATGATTGTGAAGAACATTATATGAATCTAAGGGCGTATATCAGTTCTCCCGGTATAAGAAATATAACTTCAAATGACCAAAAAATCGAAATCTAAGTACATTAACTTAGAAACATAAAAAATTCACCTATATAGTTGAAATTGTTTATGCAATCAATTTTTATGTGTTTGTCTTTACTGTCATTTTTCTTTTATCTATTTCTAACCTAATTTGGATAGATTTTTGACATATCAATGTACCATATATTTTGAAAATTCCGAATATATATTACACATACCAATTGAAATAAACAAGTTCTTACATTAAGATAATAAAATAAAATACTTTTAAATGTATTTCGTTTCTAAGATCATAAATATTTATAAAATGTTTAATACATTGCGATTCACCGACTGATGTATTCTTTATTCTATGTTTATTACAGTACGAAAAAAAAATGTTGATAAGGTATTGAAAAAAACAATATACGTCTGTTCAAATGTGAATACACTAGTTTTCAGGGCTATCAATTCGTTGGCATTAAATACGTACGGACATTAATTTCAAATTTTGATAGTTGGTACTTTATTTTGTTGAGATTATGTTTGTTATCACACCGGGAGAACTGAGTGTATTCCTGAATTTAAGATGTACTTAAATGTTTACTGTATACAATATATTTTTAAAAATATGTTCATCTTTTTTTAAGCTTAAATAATAGATTTACTGGAAAATAAACCATATACACAATAACTAGTTAATAAGTCTATTGAAAATATCTACATTATATTTTTCAATACCTACTTAAACTTTGTGTACCTTTTAAGATGTGTAATACCCAGTAATTAAAATGAGAACATAATTTTTCTTCTATGTAAATAATTGTTCAGCTAATAAGCTAGTTAATCTAAAATTGTTAATGTATCGAAGTCAGAATTTGAATAAGTAGGAGTTAGATGTTATTCAAATTCATTTTTTAATGGTATGCAGGTATAATAGTGATAAAGCCAATAAAGGTACCTAGATATACTATTGATATTGAATCAATTAGATAAGTATTTTTCCTGGGTTTAAAATATAAATTATTGGTTCTTTCAGACAATTTATTGTAGTATGAAATAACCCCCCCCCCCACACCCACAATTAATCCTAATTCCAAATCAACTTGTTTATCTATAGCGTTTAATATAGGCTAAAAATTGGCCTCGTTACGAGCATTGAGTAGGTAGGTACTTGACTGTTATTAAAAAACATTACATATATTGTTTATTGTCTGTAATTTAACTATAATATACCTAACAAAAATCCCGGATGAAAAGTCCGAACACATTTTTGGAGTCAGAGGAAAAGTCCAAAAACACAAAATATTCTATTCAATTTTTATTCATAATTAAACATTTATTACATAGGTATAAACTATATATTATATTTAAATTTAAAAATGTACATGTATATTATATTATTATATTTTTTTTTTAAAACAATGTTTATACCGATCCTTAGATTATGAACATAGACATCGAATAAGCTGTTATCTAAGCAGCAAAAACTATTTTTATTCATATTTATTTTAAATGATTTTTGACTATTGTTTTGCTATTATATATATATAGTATATACCTATATGTGTAATAAATTATAATAATTATAATTAATACATGAAAATTTAATAGAATATTTTATAAAAACAATAAAAACTGAATCAAGACTTTTTGTTCGACTTTTTTTAAAACGGACTATGTTAGACCATAGACTCGTCTATGGTAATAAACTCTAAACAATTGTTGTGGATGGTGTATACAGTAAGAATTGAAAAGGAAACGAACCGAACATAATACATAAAAAAAAAAAAACAAAAACGAAAATCGTTCGCTGCTTAGTAATTTATTATTAATTGTACAAGTGCCAATTGCATTATGGTGCTAGCCGGTCATTTAGTGTAGGTACCAGGTTTTTAAACACCGTACACGTCTTTGTGTTCCACTATAGGGTTATTTACGTAAAATCTAAATTTATCTGGCCAAGATCTTTATTAAGAGACATTTTTCACTACTTCCCCTCTTATTTGTTTTCCTTTATAAAAAGTGATTTTACAACTCTATTATAATGTGTTTAACATCATCATAATAACTACATATATTATATTTAATTTAATTTGTACATTTTGTTTCAACTGTGGGTATATTATTGTAATAGTAATAAAAAAGTAAGATAGACATTTTACCCATAGACATCCCTAATGGTATCTACTAAGGGTAAAAAATAATATAAGTATTATAGGCACACTAAAGTTTCATTATAAAAATGTCGATTATGAATCACATATAGTGTTAACATTATATTTACATATTTTTTAACCTTCAGTTTTTGGCAAATAAAAACAAATTTAGACTTATCTAACTCTGCATAATGTGTAATGTTTACATTTCCATAAAAAATATTTACAAATGTATAATACAATAAAGCTACTTATTGGATTCACTTACAAATCAGAATATAATAACAAATGACTATATACTTGAAACAAGGGAAGCAAGTGAAGCAATTACCATTTTTATTATTTTTTTAAACTGAAATAATACCACCTATTATTTGTGGAATATTTAGTATATGATAATTATATTATAAATAATATTATAGGTGTATAAAGTATAGAATTTTTTATTTTAAAGAAACATTTTTATTAACTAGAAAATAAAATAAAATTTTATTAAATCGAAAGGATCAGATGAACATTGGACATTATGTAGAACTAATAGGTCATGTTCTTTTAAAACACCGGAAACAAAATATTTGCATTGACACACAGTAACTGGCAAATAGCCACCACACTAATAATACAAAAAAACACTGGAATAAAAACATTAAGTTCTTAGTCAAATGATAAAAGAAACCTTTTTTCCAGTCAATGTATACATATATTTTATTATATAAAGATAAAATCCAGTGGTTTTAGATTTTTTCGCAATTTTGATGAAAATCATTAGTTTATAAATTGTGTCATTTTAAAACATATATTTTAACAGAACTTCATTCAGAATCATATTTTATGATATAGTTATACTATACTTAGTTAATCTAAACTTTAATATAGGTATTCAACGTCTCATCTACAATAGTGGCACACCCATCAACAATATTAAGTAATCCTTATTTTTATTTTTGTAAAACATCTAGATAACGCATAGATATAAGTTGACATTTTATTAATACAATAGATAAACAATCAAAAATGTAAAAACAATATTCTACTAAATTTAAGAGTTTATGACCAAAGGGTATAATAGCTTTGATAAATTTTGAATTCCATCGTTTATAGAATATAACAGAAATTGATATTGAATATTATATAATATGACAGAGTAGATTACAATTCTGTAATCTATTTTTAATAATTGTATACTTTTTAACACAAACATGTTGCATTTAAGTATATTGATAATGACAATCCCATGAAATTAAATAACCTATTAAACAATTTATTATTTATTAAGGATATATTAAAACTTTATTTTTTAAATATAAATATATATATTTAATGTTATTGATGACTTTGATGCCAAAATTACTAAAAATAACAACTGTATGTCTGTTTATATTATTTAGCCTGAAGCCATTATTCAGAATTAATCATTCAACATGAATAAAAAAAAAAAAAAACAACTTATAGATAACTATCAATTTCATAACTTAACATAATATTCATTCCAAACTTTAGACGTAGAAAATACTTGTACTTGTCAGATATATGTAATAATAAAATACAACACAAATGTGTAATTACTCTTACTATACATAAAAATATTGTAATGTACACAACAGATAATCTTTTGAACATTTTTTTTTTTTTTGGCTAAGCCGTGGGTCATTCACCATGTGACTCATGCTGATGTGATTTATTAAAATAGTAACTGGCATTCACGTGTCATCAGAAAAAATGATCTCTTTGATGGATCATTTAACTTGGCGGTCATTCGCCTTACAGAATTTTTATAAATAAATCAGAGTATTCAGTTATA
The DNA here is from genome assembly GCA_902439185.1 of Cinara cedri. NCBI lineage: Eukaryota > Metazoa > Arthropoda > Insecta > Hemiptera > Aphididae > Cinara > Cinara cedri. Next base: position 202,147 of record CABPRJ010000501.1, read on the forward strand.
AATTTTGATTTTTCTATTGAAATCATTAATTCAATGACCAAATGCATCTAAGCTTAAAATGAATTGCTTACATGAAATGTAGCAGATTTAATGTTTTCATAAATCAATAATTATATATGATTATAAACTAGATTACCAATTTAAATGTGATTTGTATAATTAATCTTCTTCTCACACATTCTGTTAAAATATATAGAAAGTTCTAAACCACCCAAAGCTTTTTTTATTTTTTTGAACAGTAAAATATAATTCGGCTTATTTTAAAGAAACCCAAAATTTGTTTCCACACAAAAACTTGAGTGAGATTTAAAATTACCCTTCTAATGAACCATTTTGTATTGAATCTATTTTTGTTATACATTTTGTTGGATGGTATCCAATTAATTTCTATTGTTTTTTTGTTTTATAAAGAAAATTTAAAAAATGTAACGTAGTCAAAACAATAATATCAATGAATCAATACAATAAAATTGTTAGTACATATTAATAAATATGTTAACTGAATAAATATCAAATTACTATTACACTCTTATAATATTGATTTTATTATTAGTTGAACCCTAGATAACATGCACGATAAATATTAAAGAGAATTTACACACACGGTGTTTTTGACCATATAGGTATACAGTTTTATATACATTATGTGGCACAAATCAATATTAAATAGCAATAATATCACTAATCACAATGAAAATAACTAATAACGTTTATTGGTGAGTAATTAGGAAACAAAGTTATCGCATCATAAAATTAAACTGTTTAGAAAAGGTACAGTATTTTAATGGGGAGCTTTGAACATTTCTAGATTACAGACATTTGATAATGCAGTAAGTTGGGAGTTCTAATTTTAATTTATAGTTTATAGCTAATATTTAAAATTTGTGAAACTTAATGAAATAAATTCTAAAAGCCTAGTCTTTTAAACACCAATGAACAATAGAGTTCTGGCACTAGAGTCAAATTCTCTGCCACCTATTTTGTATTATAGACAAATTTTTCATAAAACAATTAATAACCAAATACTATATTTATACAATACTATAATATACTATAACTGTTATTACAACTTCCAAAAAAATGGTAAGGACAAATGAATGCTGAATTTCCTAAAAGGCACACTTTGTTACAAACATAAATTATTATACAAAATTGCATCCCCCTGGATTCATTTAAGAGGCCTGTAGTAGTGTTTAATATTAAGAAAACACTGTCCTCCTGCAAATATACGAAGAGATTCATATTGAAATTTAACTCAACTTTATCACTTTAATTAGTCTATAAAACAACTCTGAGTTTAAGTTAATTTGATTCAGAGGAAGTAGCTAAAAGTGTATCATAGTAGTGAGTAAAAATGTATACAGAGTGATAAATATATTATAAGACACTTATTATATTGGACAGTATTAACTTTTTTTGTTTTTGAACATTTAAAAAATAAAATGCTACATTAATCTTGTTTTTGTTCCCTTTATTTTATAGGGCTAAAAGTTACCTACTTTTTATTTTTAAGTGACAATCTAGAAATATTAAAAATACCATACATAAGTATGGTAGTACTAGTAGTGAGTATTAGTTTAAATGAATTTTAGTGATTATAATTTTTAATTTTCGTTAACTTGTTGACGAGATATTCTATTTTTAAGATTTAGTGGAGGGGCGAGGGTAGTGATGCATCATTCGTGAATGACACGCTGTGTAGGTATTAATAGTGTTCTGCCACTCTCCCTCTGTCTAAACTTTAGTGTAATATGTTGTCAACAAATTAATGGAAATCAATAATGTCAACACCAAAATGTATTGAAATTAATATTCAATCTATTGGTGGAATTTGTGGTATAGGTTCCATTATAAAATTAAAAGTAGGTAGTGGTTTCACCCATTAAAATAAGATCAACCAAAAATAACCATAATTTAATATTTTAGAGCTACTTATTCTCTGTTTACTTATTTTATTTCTTAAATGTTCTAATAAACAAATTTCCAAAAAAGTTAATAGGTACTTTTTAAGATTAGTGTCTTATGTTTAAAATCACCCTGTATAAAGAACATTATAAGCTGCAATAATCTCTATTTACGGGAAAGTTTGACTAGTAAACATATGTGGATTGTTTATTTATTTAGTACAAATTGTTATTATTTATTTTATTTCAACATTTGTATACTTTGTCTACATATGTTCAATAGTTATATTAAATTATATCTATACAAATTTATCTAATCAATCATTTGTTCATGTATTCTATTCAAATTCAAAACTTGTAATATTTGTCCTTTTTTAAATATGTTTAATTTAAATGTTTTTCAATAAAATTTCTTTTATAATTTTTATTAACATTTACTAAAGTAGTAGGTTGTATACTTGTATCCTAATTAAGCATGGTCAATAACGTATCTTATTTTGATGATACTTTATTTTAAACTTTATGACACATTGGTTGGCAATCGATTTGACAATCAGTATATACAAATAAACATTACACATGCATATATATATATATAAACACACAAACAAATCCAATGTATTGACATATGCACTAGCCAAATGAAAAATTTATCACTATTCATTTGACTGGTTCTAATTATTTGTTGCTATTTATATAATAGTATACATATAACTAACCTTAACCAGAAAAAAATATTATTTAAAAACTATTTATTTTTTAACTAATTTGATGAAAAAAAAAAAATGTTGATTTAGAAATGCCATTAAATTGTTTGTTTTAATAAATACATATTTAATTTATGTTATTAGTAGGATTTTAATTATCAGCTGGGAAATGCATATTTCTCAGCATAACATAATACAATCAAGTTACAATACTTCAATAATACAATGAAACATGTTTGATTTTTTATGGTAGTTGGTAATATATTTTTTATAATTGGCTATATATTCAAGTATGAATTTTATTTCCATTTAATGTTGATTATAGTATAATAACATAAACATAGTTATAACAGCATATATTTCTTCTTGTATTATAATCAATTAGCATTTTTAGTTGCAGATTTAACTTACTTAAAAAAATGTGATTAAATGGACTTACTTTTTGAAAGCATTTATTAGTAATAAACATGGAAGGCTAAGTATTATTATTATTTTATTTAAAATTTTTTTTTGTTATTGAAATTACATAAATGATTAAATTAATAAGAGAAAGTAACACTTACTTTTTAACTATTGATCAACTAATTAATTATTAATACTTAATACATTTTAGTAGAATTAACTATACAAATTTAACATTATAGGGTATATTAAGAAGTAATTTCTACTTTTAAAAATCTATGCCGGAAGTAAAAATAATGCCTGGCATAATTGGATTATAGCGCAAAATACGAGTCACAGAGATTGTACTCAATAATTTTTAATTATTAAAATTTCAGACATACCTTGAAAATTATTAGTATCTTGATTTGGTTCATCTTCCCTGTCAGTTGAGTCAACAGTACGATAAGCACCTACTTTATCAAATCCAGGCATGGTTAAAATTTTTAAGTCTTCACACTGATCAAACTAATTAAAGAGAGAATTATTATAATATAAAATATATAAATTAATTTTTAGATATTTAAAATATAGATACCTTATTTTCTACATTAATATTTAATGGTATTGACAAATTTGGATTCGATTTTAAACTATCATTTGTCAGTATTCTATTAACTCCTTTATGACTTCCTACAAAAGATCAAAAACAAATTAATATTGATTTTCTAATGAACAATTACATTTAAAAAATAACTGACCAGTGGTTCAGACTACTATGTTTATATTATATTGGGCTAGAGTTGAAATTAGAGCTCTGCAAGGTTCAGTTTTTTAAAGATCAGACAAGACCAGTGAGACCAGGATTGAACCGGATTAATGAAATAAACTATGGGACTGGACTGAATTTGGTTATTTATTTGTTTTATAACTAAATAATAACAAATTGTGTTAAAGTATATTAAGACCGGACCAGACTAAACAGGATCTATTAGAAACTGATTTATCATTTTTACATTATATAGCTATTATAATAGAGTTCAGATATCATAGTCATAGTACAGTAAATAAAACATTAAAAAGTAATTTTTTAAAAAAAAAGTATTAAAAAAGTAGCTAAAAAAGCAAAATACAATTTTAGAAACATAATATATTCAATATTTGTAATATTTACTTATTATGTCTATAATTGTTTATTATTTGTAATAATGTGGCTAAATGTAAAATATGTAATATTAAATCAATAATCAAAACTAAAATGTAATAAAATGATTATACAATTTTCTAAATTTAAAATAGTCGATAACAAAAGAGCATCGTGTGTATTCATTCAGCTGAATATGATTACACCAGGGCCCAGATAAAAGTTTATTTTTCTATACATTAGGTAACATTATAATTGTTTTATTATACTCTATTGACATTAAAAGAAGACCATATTGACAGGTCCTAAAAATTGTTGACAAACTGGACCAGACCATAGTGAATTACAAAATAAAAAAAAACCGGATTGAAATTCAGTCAGGTCCATTCTGGAAAAGACTGTGAAGAGTTCTAGTTGAAACTGAATGATAATTAATGAACAATAATGTATAGAAAATTTCTGTAATCGACATCTTAATAACGATAATGTACTATCAATATATATAGAAAAAGTTTGTAATACGAGGTATTTATTTTTATTAGCTATGTATTTTTTGTTAAGTTATAAATAATGACTCATTATACATAAGCAGACATATATCTTATATCAATAAAAACTAAAAATTCATATCAAACTCCAAAATTATAAAAAATTGTTACATCACGAGATTTTCAAGGACGATTTTATTAATTTTATTATGAATTGACTGTAACAGTATTTAAAATGATCAGTAAAATTAATAGACATTGAAAAAATAACTGATTTTAAAGATTTTTAATTTAAGTAATAAGTAAGTATGGTGTACTTAAGTTTCAACTATGCAATTAAAGTTTAAGAATTTGTTAAGTATCCATTATATTACGTCCCCTAACTAGGTACTACCTAAGCCATTTTAAGAAACTGTAACATACTGGCTATGCATAAAATTATAATTTAATAAAATACAATTAACTATAACGTTTTAAACCAGTCATTATTTCTAATCAATTCTTAAAAACTATAATTTCGGTAACTATCACATAAATATTTTATTCAGTATGAGACATATTTTAGTTATAATAAATCAGGACATAATTATCTGATCAATTGATTGGTTAGTTGTTTGTGAATCCAGATCTTTATGTTATTTAAAATTAATTGGTACTTAATTACTATATTCAAAATTGATACATTAAAAATTAATGTATGTTATTGTATATTTCTAGATATAAATAATACATATATTTAAAAATAAAGATTAAACTAAAAGGAATAACATACTTAAGCTTTCTACATAAGAGTCTGGAATGTCTGGATAAGAATCTTCAGATGAAATACAGTCTTCTTCAAATTCACTACCTAAAATATGATTTTATATTATAAATTAAATTGTAGTATACATATTGATATAGTTTAATACATACTTAAAGTATAACAATCATTTGGATATATTAATGGTTGATCATGTCCTGAACAAAACTGTATCAGTATCCTCATAACTTCGACTACATGGTCCATTGATGGCCTAACATTAGGGTTTTGATCCCAACACCTATGAACAAATAAAATAAATACTACTACTAATACGAATAATAATAGATTTTTATACTCGGTAATTAATTTTTGGAATGGATGAGGACAATGTTCAAACATTGGCGGTCTAGTGCCTTTATGTACAGCCCACATAATTCCATAGGCAGATCCTCCAATTTCATTAAATGGTTTCTGTCTTGTTAAAACTTGCCATAAAATTATGCCCCAGCTGTATACATCACATTTTTCAGTATAATTTGAACCTTATTATAGTTTAGATTATTAGATAAATTGATTATAAATATGAAAATTATGAAAAATAAATTTGTGTCCAAATTTTAATCGCAAACCTTCAAACACTTCAGGAGCCATCCAAGCTGCACTACCTTTATTATTGGTCATATATGTTTTTTTATCACAAGCAGTACCAAAATCACATATTTTTAATGTTTTTCCTTCATTTACCAAGAGTAAATTTGGTGGTTTTAAATCACTAAAAAAAATAAAAATATAAAAAGTATACAATTTAATATTCAAAGCAGTATATATATGAAAGACAAATATAATAAAATACCGGTGTATTAATGGTTTAGGTTTCATACTATGGAGATATGCTACACCTTCAGCACATTGTAGTGTCCAGCTAACAGCATGACCCAAGTTATATTGAGGTTCAGGTTTACAATGCAATACTATGAAACACAAAAAGTAATTTATTAATTATATTACAATACAATATTATTATTTATAATACTCTAATATTTGTATATTTTATTTTATTCATAATACATTTATTTTTACAATTTTGATTTATTTATTTTTATTTATTCTACCAAATGTAAAGATAATGGGCCCCACTAAATAAGCTTATGTGAGGGCCCAGAAAATCCTAAATCTAACACAAATTAACACTAATATATTAGTAAATTTAATAACTTAATGAATAAATAATATAATTACATAAAGAAAAGACGGAAACAGACATATAATAACTAGAATATGAATTTCATTGATTTCAAGATAATACATACATGTTATCTACAGCTTGTTATAGCAGCCATTTTGCTAGGTATAATTGAAAGTTTCCATAGTTTAAACGACACATTTCTAAAGGGAGTTTATTAAATATAAAAGGGAATGAAAATTCAGTAAACACATTGTGGATTTAGGGAACAATGACACTACACAATTTATACCTAGTATTAAAATTGTGTTTGAAAGATTTATTTAGATTATTTTTTATTGTATAGATAATTGCTGATTTAAAAAAATGTTTCTTTATTGTTAAGACACTGAATTCCATGTATAAGTTTATATTTTTAAAGTATCGGTTCTTATTTAATATAATTCTTAATATATTATTTTGGGCTATATGAAGTTGATTAAGGTTGGATTTACATGCACTGTTTCATGCAATTGTATCATAAATAAGCAATAACTTTACCAAGTCTATATATACAGTTCTAATAAAAATATTGTTTAAAAAACGCTTTATTTGGCTAGAGGTATAAAAAAGTTTTCTTACTTTGATCACCAACAAATAGTTATGTGCTTAGTCAACTTAAAATGTCTACTCATTTCTAAACCTAAGTACTTAACAAACAAACTAACATTTATTTTATTATGATATGCACATGTTTCATTGTTAAGACAGTCATTCAATATTATAATATAAATTATATAGTCAGATAATGTATTACAAAAATTAAAAATACATAATTTAAATACAAAGCTAGACAGTAACAAGTTATTTTGGTAACTTTTAACTAGTTAAAAAAAAAAAAAAACAATGTTAATAAATACTATAGTACAATTATGATTACACTACTTCTAAAAAAAAAAATGGTAGAGATGGGGTTAAAAATTGAAACTTTCAAAAGGCATATTTTTGATACTAATGTCATGTGTTGTATATTAAGTATTTACGGATCAACAAGCATTTAACGTTTATGTTATATTAACTATAAGTATTACATAATCATAGCATATCATATTACGATCAGTGGGGACTGTCCACCGATGTTCGTCTCACACACAATATTTATGCATAACTTCATTCTGACTTACCGTTATCAATAAAGAACCATTTAATACATTCAAGTTATTATTCATATTAATAATACTTAACACCATGTATGCATGTTTTATTTGGGTAAGGGACCTGTAAAACTACTTAAATTCCCAAGTTTGAGATTATTTGGTCTAGAGGGAGCAACTTAAAGTTTCGAAAAGTAGCAAAAAAAAAAAAAAGAAAACAGACACAATCACACAATGTAGTGTAATTTAACAATATTTATTTTTCTTTTTTAATTATTTAATCGAAACTGAAATAAATCTAAAAATATTGTTAAGTATTAAATATTATATACTATTCCTTTGTTTTTATCATATTAATCACTTAGCTATAATATTTGTATAAAGGCAATATAAAAATAAATATGTACATAATAAATACAAAGTAATCCATTTAATATATATAATAATAATAATAATAATAATAATAATAATAATTTTGTATAACCATCAAAAAATATATCTTGTCTGTCCCACGAGAGAAAACAGGCAGTGTACTACAAATCCCCACGTCACTGGTTCAGTTGATGGGAAACAACAATCTGATTGACTGTTATATATGCTAACACTCAGTAAATAAACTTATAAATACCATAGAAACAGCCCATTCTCTTGTGGGATAGGTGGGATAGACTATAGACTTTTTGTCCAACTATTTTCAAATACGATTTTTCAACCTTAAATTTTTACTGTTACCTAAATGTCAATAAATTGTTTAATTTTATTGTAGGTAATACCTACTAAAATAAAAATCTTAGAAGGGAAAAAAATATTCCATTCTTGATTCAAAATATTTTAGAAAACTATATTCTATATATAAATATGAATACAAGATATACACATATTGTTATAGTTAAATTAATATTCCAAACAAATAAGGATTAGTTATTTATTTTAGTCAATTTATACTTAAAAACCAGACAAAACTATAGGAATTTTGTTTGACAGATTTAAATTTTGAAAATGAATTATAATTCTTTAAGTTTTTTACAAGGATATGTAGGAAGTAGAAATTAAATTATTTTACTAGGAATCATAAAAAAATGAATTGTATTTTTGAACATTTTTAATGACTAAAGATTGAATAAGTTAGTTATTAATCGTAAACAGAATTAAAATGAAAAAATAATTACATCATATAATAATCTCAAGAATTATAATACATTGTCAAAATTTAAATCAGTCAAATGTGATTTTTACAGTTTTTTCAGACTTTTCAGTATAAAACAGAAGTATTCTTTCCCCTTAGAAGTGAATTGGGCTAATGGAAATGTATTATTGTTATGGTGGACATTGAAATTTAAAAACAATACTCAATTTTTACAATATTGGTGAATATTTGAAAAACCATCGCAAAGTTTTTTTAATACCTATAACAAAATAAATTTTAAACACATGTTATGTAAAGATTATATAGACCATAATTTTCATTTCCTTTTACTACATAAGGACATTTTTAATTAAATATTTAAAAAAGTTTAATTGCAGAGAATAAGATAGGGATAATAATCATTTTATAAACCAATTTTAAGGTATTATTTTACCTATCTTTATGATAATAGATAGGTAATTTTAAAAACCAATTTTTTTAACAACACATTATAATAATCAAACCATTATATAATGATCCTCCTTCGGCAAATTCCATTACTAGACATACAGGATTTGATGTACACGCGCCATACAATTTGACAATATTGGGATGATTTACTCGTGATAATTGTCGAACTTCAATTGTAAAGGCTTTGCGCTCAGCTTCAGTATCAATATGCTTGACAGCCACATAGTTGTTACGCCATCGTCCACGATAAACAACACCAAACGAACCTTTGCCTACAATCTATAAGATAAAATAAACACACTGTTAGTATTAAAAACAACATTATGTTTATATGAGTACATAGGTATATATAAAAATATATACTTCGAGCTTTTCAATTTCATCATAATCGATTTCTTCCACAAATTTTGGTCTGTGATGTCCATGTGTTTCTTTAATAGCCATTTGGTTTGTGCATGTTCCACATAAGGCTTAGGATGTATTCGACAGTGCACATTGCCCCCAAACAAACGTTGTGCCGTTGAAGACTTGAAATTTTTAGAAAAAAGTATTGAGAATTACAAATTTTTATATTCATAAAATATTTTTCTATATTAGGTATCTATCTACCTATTTTATTATTTTACTATATTAATAAATATATTTGTACTTTTATTTTTTGAATTGCCTATTGTTATTCTTTCATAGCAGCTTGTGATTGATTGATAAAAATAAAATTAAGTGATAAATAATTATACCAATGTTAAAAAAAAAAATAATATATACATATATACTGTGATGTTCATTAGTTGTACAAGTCACGTGACTGTTAGCTTTATCAATTGATAACGGTAACCATGCCCCCCTATCAACGTAAATTGTTTTTTTCTTTTAATTTTATATAGGTACTTGAACCTTGCTTATAACTTACTGGCTACTGTTTGAATTCAATGATTATTAAGTTCTACCTAGGAATATTTTTGAATCATTGTATCAATTACATCCATATTACTTCTGTTAATTTCAGTAATATATTCGTAATTGATTCATGCCCTTTATGAAAAGTTTATGTTTTTAGTTTGGATATATCAGATAGGTAAAATTTAAAAAAAATATGCGTGCAGACCAAAATCAAAGTACTTCTGAGCAGGTTAATAGATGATAATAATTTTTAAGTTTAAAATTGATTATTCCTCATTGTGTATATTTTAATTTTCTTCAGGTGACTGCACTTTTAAATGAAGCTGCTGTGACTCCTGATGAGAACACTAAGCTTGATTTGCTATACAAAGTTAAGGAAGTACTATTGTATCAAGAACCAAAGTTGTTGACTCAATTTATTACTGATGTAATTGCATACCAACATGATCATAAGACAATGATAAGAAAATTTATTGTAGTGTTTATTGAAGAATGCTGGTAATTTGATTCATTTAGTATTATTTTTAAAGATATTTTATTTTTTTGTTATTTTTTAGCAATAAAGATAAATCAAATGTATGTATCACTTTGCCAAATTTATTGATGCTGCTAACAGATCGATCACCTATTGTTCTAAAAAGAGTGGTACAAGCAGCTTGCTATGTTTACAGAGCTGGCTTGAAATGGATATCAATGACTGATTTACCCAGTTCTGATATCTCCAATGTATGGCAAGACCTATCCAATTTGAAATCTTATGTAATTAACATGATTGATAATGACAATGGAGGGTAATCACCAATTAAAATTTTTCTCTATATTAAATGATTTATATTATTTTTTTTTTTTTTTTTGTAGTATTCGAACTCAAGTAATTAAATTTTTGGAAACAGTTATTCTTGTACAAACATATAAAGGTGAAGGTGGATTATATCATGATAATGATATGTCACTTGAGGATATACCTTTGACTCTTAAAGTGACACGTCGTAGGCGACTTGAAGATGAAGCTAGGTATTTATAGGTAAAAATAAATGTATACGTATCATGACATTTCTTTTAAATTATAGAGTGTTATTTGATCTTCTATCAAGATTTTGCAGTTCTGGTAATGTAGGTTGTGCAAATTTAATAACATGTATGAATTCATTGTCATTAATTGCAAAATGGCGGGTGCCATTCATTGAAAAAGTTCTAACTTCATTTGAAACTTTAACTAGTAAGTATTTTTATATTGTAAGTGTTGTATTTCCTATAAAAAAGATTGAATTTTTATTTAGTATAAATTAATATTATAATTTATAAATAAATATTAAAAAAATGAGATAATATTTATTAAAAATTTTAAGTACATGAGTTGTTCATGTATATTAGTATATATGTGTATGTATGTTATATCAACATTGTGTTACATGTATGTGTATGTTATATGCATGTAAATAGGTGTGTATATATTATGTCAAATTTTTCTTCATTAAATCTTTAGACAGGTTGTGAAACTCTCAATGTTTTTTCACATTTATATGGTTAAATCTGGCTTCCTTTGTGGTTTTGCTTCAATTAATATCTCATAAGTTCCAGTCTTTGGTTTTGTATTTTCACTAACTTCTACAATTTCTCTATAATCTGTGTTTGAGTGCTGATGGATTAATAATATTGTCTTTGTAATTTATTCAGAAATATGAGTTATTTATCAATTATATATTTTATTATGTAACTATACCAAACAAAAATTTAAATATGTTGTTTTTTTGTGGCCTTTATTACACACTAAATACATACTACCAATTACTGTAAACAAAATTGTTTAATAGCATTTAAATATATTATTTTAATATACTTATATTTAACAATATGTATATATTTTTATTAGAAAATTTACCTAATTCTTTGAAACAAAGTCAAAAAAATAGTGTTCTAAAGAATCTAAAAATGCAATTATTGCAATTATTACGTCTCCCTTCTTCAACAGAATACCAACAAACTATTGGAAGATTATTATTGGATATTGGTGCTTCTAATCAAGAAGTAATTATGCAAATATAAATATAAAATATCTATAATATCTTTGAATGTATAAAAAATTATTGTAATTTCTTTTTAGATTATGAAAGCACTCCAGGTACTCTCGAAAAATGACGATAGTAAAAAGTTACTACGATCTTTAAAACGTAAAAATGAAGATAAAGATGATAAAAAGTTAGACAAAGAAGATATACCAGAAAAAAAAAGATGTACTGAAGGTATTATATTCCAAGATCCTAATATTAATATTGTTAAGGCGTGGATTCTTGAAAAATTCACTCCAGAGTCTATTACAAACTTAGTTATGTTATTCATGGTGAGTTTATTATAATATATATAATTTTTTTTTTAATGTTTTTTTAGAACAAAAATAATATTTTTATTATATTATATAATTATTTTATAAAATGTTAAATACTTTAATTTTTAGCCGAAATTACCATCTAAAATGCCTTTAGCGTTTAGCGCTAATTACTCTCCTATTGCTGCAGCTGGTACTGATAACCATATACAACATGTTGCTAAATTGTTAGCTACTCAACTATGTTGCTCAGATGTTGTTATTCCTGGTCTACAGTATATAAAAAAAGAAGACTATGAATTTATAGATGAAAAAAACGAAGAAATTATAAAAATGGAAGATGATGACATGCTTCTAAATCAGCCAGCCGAACTAAATTTGGAAAACTGTTTAATTGATCCTACTGAAGCCGAAGAATTATCTCTTGATGCTTTACTTAGAATCTTAGATACTAGTAAAATTGTTTTGTCTAAACAATTTAAAGAAGTACACACAAAAGCTATAACTAAAATAGCTGTAATGTGTGGTGATGATTATCGTAATAGTAAGTTATAATATAAATACATTTTTAAAATAAATAGAATTTATGTTTATTTGTTTTTTTGAAGCTATACTCGATTATATAAATCTGGATATGGTCAATAATATGGATTTGTGCTTATCATGGTTGTATGAAGAATACAGTGTCACTCAAGGTTTTATTAAACTACCAACTGCATTCAGGAATACTCTATCTTCAGAACAAAATTATAATACTGTTTTATGCTCACTAATTAGAGCTGCTTTGGGTATTGAAGATCTCAAAGAAAAAGAAGAGTAAATTTTATTTATATTATATTATTTAGTTTGCTCAATGAAATTAATATTGAAAAATATAAAATTTGTATAGTGTTTTGACTACTCTTTATTTTGAGAGTCCATTTATTACTGATGATGCTGTTGAAATTCTGAAAGAAATAAGTCCTGATCTTCCATTCGGACTTACCATCCTCAATGAATTGGTTACTAAACGACCTCCAAGACATTTATTATACTTGAATGCACTTCTTTTCTTCACTTCACATAAGAATGAACAAGTAATTAAAAATAGAACTTAATATTCAATAATATGCTATGCTTGGAAAAAATTAATTTTCTATTAAAGTATTGAACATATTTTTAACATCAATAAATTAGTTTAAAACAAAAAGTTAAAATTCATTAAAAATACTACTTTGGTCAAATTTATTATGTATATATTTTTTTTCATTATATTTTTTATTATATTTATGAACATAAAATTTACAGAAATTATAATTTCGTTTTAATTTTTATCTTTTAAATATGTTTATACTTATATATTCTTAAGTATTTTTATCTAATAGGTCATGAGATTCATTTTTCATCTTGTATCAGGAAATATTTAAAATTTGATTTTGAATTTTTCAGTGATAGAGTCATTTAAGAATCATATTTGTACTATTATTATTCAATTAAAAATAGATTCATTTCCTGACATGCATAATTCTAAAATTTACAAAAATATAAATAGTTAACTGATAACTGTAACATGTATATTGGTCCACCAAATTATAATATATTGCTACCCATACTCAATTCAGAATAAAAAGACACACTAGTTCTCACATGCACAACATATGTTCATTTAAGAGTTCTAATACAAGTTAAAACTAGATTTTCAATACGGTAGAATCTGCTTAAGGGGAAAACATCGGGCAGTAACCTATTTATTCCTATTATCCAACTGTCCCCATTAGCTGAATTAATGAAAAAAAAAAAAACCGAAAAAACTATTAAAGTGTATATACACAGGTACATAATTTTTTTTGTAAAAATATGAGTAATATTATTCTAAAAGTTAAATGATTTCATAATGTGTATATCTGAACGAAGTTCAAAATCTTATTTCGTCAGTAATGGTTTATCGTTGCTTACAGACAAATTAAATTTATGCATCTTAACTTCCTATCTACAATAGTGGCGCACCCATGAACAGTATCAACTCGTTTTGTTTCAGTTGATTATACTTTCAATTCTCTTACCAATTAATACAAAATAATAATTTTTTAAAATTCTAAATGTGCCCTTGCTTTTCAATAATCTTATTTGATGTATAAATATAATTATGATTTTAACTTTGGTCCATTTCACACAGTATTGATCATTTAACATGTTTGTATTTAAGTTTCTATAGTAAAATTATGGATTGTGTCTTCTTCTGAATATGAAATATATTATGCTTTTAATTGTTTATTTTAACTGAACTAACTAAATTTTAGTTAATAATCCACCTTAGTTGCAAAATTTAATCAACATTGTTTGATAAGATCATTGTAGTATCTTCTTTTAGGTTATTATATTTATATAATAAAATATTTTTAGCTTCGAGAGGTGGCATTGAATTTTATCAGTAAATTATACGATTACAAAGACCTGAAAAATATTATTGAAGAATATGCTACATTTTATTTGGGATTTTTAAGATTGCAAATACCGCCTGAGGTGCTTTTTGGAAAGGGAACCGGTCGATTACCAAAATCTGAAATTTGGGATGAAGATTCAATTACAGCTTGTTTATACTTATATTTCATGTTAATGCCGTACAACTATGAACTAATTCATGAGTAATATCCTTAATATAGTATACTTAATATTTAATTTAATTATTAATAGTAATATATTTTAATTATCTACTAGGTTGGCAACTGTATTTACTTACACTCAAGGAGAAGTCAAGCGTACAATTATAAAACTTTTACCACAGCCTCTTCAAAACATACCAATGAATTCAGCTGAAATATTTAGACTTCTTGAAGACTTACCAAAAGGTGCTGAAGCAATGATAATCAGAATATTGCATATTTTAACTGAAAAAGGTAAATTGCTAGTTTTTATTAAATTATTTTTAAAATATCTACATATTTTAGCATTTTGTGAGAAAACCCTCTCTTGAAAAAAGAAAACCCTTTCTTAGCTGAAAAAACATTACTCTAAATATTTGAATTTAATTAAAAGTACAAAAAAATGTACAATTTACATAGAAGTACAGTTTTTTTGGAATTAAAATTGTTTAAAATTACTGAATACAGCATTTTTATTGGGTTTAAGCACCAAACAATTTTTTAAGAAATACGTCATTGTAATTTGTGGCTCCCTTGATTCTCTTATATAGTAATAACTTATCGCCATTAGCATATTATTGATAATCTAATATAAACAATTTATTATATGGGTGTAAAAATATCAGTTTATTTCAATAATGTTTACCAATAAAATCTATAACTGACCTAAATTATGTTTAAAATTGGTTAAATTTGGTGTAAGATTTTAAACCATGATATTTTACACACATTTTGTTTAAAAATTAAAATATCAGGAAAAAAACTGAAGACAAAATACAAATAATTTTTACATTTAAGTTTAATAACTCATAGGTTAATTAGTTTTAATATTAAAACTACTAGAACAAAGTTATTTCTACTGATATATTTAGGTATATCTTAATTTGTGGTATAGTGTCATCCTAGTGATCGTAATTGATAACTAGAAGAATTAATAATTAATTATACTACAGTCATTTTCTAGATTGTGCCATCATTAAATACGATTTTTGGGGAAACATTCACCCATAAATAATGAAGATAGGTTTAGCTAATAAGTATACAAATATTTAATAAATAAAGAGAAAAAGGTATTTCTTTATTATCTATGCATTCATAAGACACTATCACTATTCTATCTTGGATAGATAAATAGCTGGACTATTTTCAATCATATTGAATATCATGAACCACAGTTAAAGATATACCCTTAGATATATAAAACAATTTTAAAAAAATTCCATATATCTATGGATATACCTTTAGATTTATCATATATTATTTTTAATCGATATATGGACTGATAATGACATGGCAGGCGGGTGGTAATGGTGCGGTTTTTCGACGGAAAATACTTGCGAGTGGTATCCACGAACCGCAACGATGTTAGTGGTGTTTTTCTGAACTATATAGTATACGTTGTAAATTGTTCTATAGTTTTTCTGTTCATAGTTCATGGCATAGAGTTATAACCGTATGATTTACAGGTAATATATATATATCGTAAATATTATCTTTTTATACCACGCGATATTGTAATTTATATACTGACCACTCATGGAGCAATATGTATACAGATATATAAAAATATGAAAAAATATATTGTTATACATATATATATATATGACCGTGTATCACACTATCACCTATAGATAATTCTTCTATTATCTATGGTATCCCTTGCTTATCACCCAAAAATATGTGTGATTTTAAAATGGCCTACTAGGTCCTAGTAAGCATCACCTAGTGGCGTTTTAAAAAATGTATACGCTGTTATCATTATTTAATTTATAATAATTGTTTAATACATTTTTAACTTTTTACTCTACTTATTAGTTATTTTTAAATAGATTGCCCAGTTTACTTACTAAATAATTTTAAAGTGAAGTGAATTAATTTTCTTAATTAATAATTATCAATCACGCATTACATTCATATTATTTAATTGTATAATCTGGTGTGATGAATCCGCCCAACCCAAAAGTTTCCCCTGAAGCATTAATTGTAGCTCAACAACCTGAGGAATGTTTAAAAACTAAAAAACCAGAAAGTCCGCCTGAAAGTATCACGTTCGACTGTCCATACACTTTACGCAAGACCTCTCAATTACAATTCCACAGTAGACTTTGGACTGTTGGTGACATTGCATTAGTGGGTGAACCGAAAAAAAATGCTTTTGTACAAATTATTGAACTATATCAAAATGCTTTTTGTGAAAAACGCGCCAAAGTCATATGGTTGGCACCTAAAGTAGACAATAAAGTCATTAATTACTCATGTTTTAAGCCCAACGATTATAGGCATATCAATGTTGATAAAAGATTAGTACCAATAGAATGCTTAAAATTTATTATGAGGGTTCCAAGCAATTTATTCGAGTATATAGAATATATTGGTCCAGATTACTTGATAAATACAAGTATTTTATCACACTCAGAAAGATATCCAATATCCGATGTTCCATATAAAGCAACTAAATCTAAACCGAAAAGTAAAGCACAGAAGCGAAGTGCTAAGCAAGCGAACAAAGTAGTAAAAAAAAAATGATCTTTCTTTATATTATAAACCAACATTATTGTATATATTAAATTAATCATTCGCCAAAATTACTATTATGTTATAATATTTATTCCTATCAAAGTGTATTTATTTTGGAAATATTAGTAAATGATTATAATATTATGATTTTTCTTAATAGGAAAATGTTTATATTTTATAGTCATGTTTTTTATTAGTACCTATATTACTATTAAACTAATTTTTTTTTCATATTGTAATGTTTTATTTTCAATCAAATATTATTTACTAGCTGTTCTGCACAGCCTTGCCCATGTACAACATGAATGAAAATATACTATCTATTTCAAAAATCTTCCCATAAGGAAACTACTGAACAGTTTAAATATAATTTTCGTTTTGTGAGTACTATTATTATAGTACTCATAGTATGTAGTCTATTTTAAAAGGGGGATCTTACCTGTGATAACCAAATTAGATATGAATAATATGTGCCATCAGGTTAACCCATAAATAATAATAAAAAAGAATATCAATTTGCGAATTATAAGATTAAAAATAAAGTATTCACCGTGTTGAACTCTGGGATAGAAGTCGAAATTGTGCTTGAAAACCTACCTTGCAGTGAGAGTCCCATTTATTTAGTTTAACTTTTTTCTGGATTACCAAACAGACAGACTTTTAAATTGTATTATATGTAGATATAGATTCACTAAAATGTATCGCTTATATTTTTGTAAACAATTTCAAAACTACTATAATATTGTGTCTAAATTGGTTTAGAATAGATTTATTGATAAACTATGAATTTTTAAATATTAATTTTAAAATACATGTAATATGCTAACTATTCGTTTATTATGAATTATGGTTGGTCTATATTTATCTACTTAGTTCCTTTTACAACATATACTTTTAAATTTGAATATATAACCATAAAATATTTTTGTTTTGTGTACTTGTAAATAATAGGTTACAATTTCTTTTTATGTCCAATATATTATATAAACAAATTACGTGTTTTGCATTGTGTAAATGTTGATTTTACAAGTAATAATATTTTGTGTTTATTATATTTACTTATATTGAATGTATTTGTATGATTATTGCCAACAGTATTGTAACTCATAATTAATAGTATACATATTTATATTATAGTATCATTTAATAGAAATAAAAAATAGCAATAATGTTTCTTGTGTGCTGTCTATAGTGATGGGTATTTAATTAATATTTTATATAATAATTTATTTAATAATAAAATAATTTACAAAATAAGTCATTGTCTCCAAAAATAAGCGTGACAATTAATAATGGCAATGTAACATGCAGTTCTAACTGCATGTTTCTTAAATTATCGAAAACAAATTTATGTGAAATAACGAGTGTTATACGTTAAGGTGCCTGGTGCATTTCGTTTTGCCCAGAAAAATCCATGCTACGGAAATAATGATACTGTTCTCTAGAATCAATCAAATTCATTATTTATTTTTTTTTTTCAATTTAAGGGATGATATGTCAATCAACTAGATTGTGTGTTGGTAAACTTAAGATTGAAAAATACAGTTATAGACGTAAGAAGTGCAAGAGGAACGGACTGTAATTCAGATGAAATATAAGAGGAAATAAAATCAATAATACAGGAGAGCAGCAATAGATGCTATTTTGGATTGAATAAGCTGTTTAAGTCAAAAATGTTGTCTAGGAGCTTAAAGGTTCAACTGTATAGAACTCTTATTTGGCCCGTGGTGATGTACAGATGCAAAACTTGGATGATGCATAAGATACAACAAAATAACCCTTTAGTATTTGAACGAAAAATTCTGAGGTCGATTTTTGGCCTTTGCATAGCCAGAAATACAGGAGAAGGGAGAATCAGACATAATGTGGAGATCAGGGAACTATATCAAAAACCAAACATAGTTGACGATATAAGAAAGATGCGGCTTTTTTGGGCTGGTCATGCATGGTAGAAGGAAAGAGCCGCTATACATAAAGTACTATGAGGCTCTCCAGAAAGTGTATGACCAATTGATTGATCAAGATTGAGGTGGGAAGACCAGGTGTCGAAAGATGTGGAGCTGGTTGAACCGGATGATGATTGGCGAGTCCTAGTGGAGGATAGGATAAGATGGCATGGCTTGTGTTTGCCAGTTTAGTCTTGAAAGCTGTCAACTAAGAAGAAAAAAGTAATGGAAACCAAAATTTAATGGGTAGCCATTTAATCCAACAAATAAATAATTTTAAATTTAATTTTATATAATATTTAAAAATACAATAAGTTATATTAAAATGCTTCATTTAATATTTAATTGCCTCTTCCTCCTATCAGACACTAAAATATGTTTCAATAATACAAATCTGAAATAATAATCATAAATTCAGAATTACATGGAATATGTGTAATTAAAATTAAGTTTCAGGTATTAACTACTATTAAGCCATATAGCTTATAACAGTAAATATTGTCAGTTATAACTGGAATCTAGACTAATATTCTGTTAAAATATTTGAAATGTGATGTTTATATGTAAGAAAAAAATTTAACAATTAATCTTCATCACAAAACAAAAAATTAACCGTTAACTAAAGTAGTAAGATTTAGCCCCTACATCAGTATACTTATCTGTGTCATAATAATCATACATATTATTTCCATTTTTAATATTGGTGAGTCAAAGGTATATTCAGATATAACCCTACTATGAATATGAAACATAAACATTTCTCACTACCATCAAACAGTATACATCCATTAAAATATGTTTTGCTTACAAATCCTGACTCTAGCTTAACACTCAAAAGTTTTAAATATGAACACTTTTAAATTGTCTATAACTATGTTTATTATAATATTATATGTATCATATTAAATCAAATAGATCGATTAAAGAATCTCAAAAATAAATTGTCTACATAATTATGTGTTTCATTTATTTCTTTATTATTTGTATGTTCATTGATATTATGTTTTTTTTTTTCTGTGGAAAATTCTGTAGTATTTACATACATTATTTACTGTCATACAAGTAGGGATGTAATCAAGATTAAAAGTAGTATATTTATGTCAATTAATTTCTTTATATGGAATATTAGGTTTACATTATTATTTGTAATGTAAATTAAACAAAAATTATCAATTTTTTAATAATATATTAACTGTTATATTTCTTAGCACCCCTGAAAAGTGCTGTGCTGTATGAAAGGTAATTTTATTTAAATAAAAACAATAATATAAGTGATCTGTATACACTTAATAATTTCTTATTTTAAAATTTAAGCAGAAAAAGGGAGCTTTACAATGATGTGTTTTTTTCTAAAAAATAATATGGTCTAAGTTTATTCAATTTAAGCAGGTTAATAATGTATTTTATTTTAAAGCTATATTCAAACAAATGTTGAATAAAAACATTTAGACATTTATAGACTTAAAATTTTGTAAGAATTATAAAAAAAAAATTTAGAAACCATTTGCATACTGGATAATACACATTTTGGAGTTACTGTATCTTTACTTTAACATTTAGATTATAAAACTATGATGAATAATTATAATGTTTAAAGATAAAAACCAATACTGAGTTGATTCAAAACCTCCAGTAAATCAAAATTTTCTCACCTATAAAATCTCTTAAAATATTCTATATTAATATGAAAATGGCCTAATTTTTGAATTCCTGTATTATAAAATAGGAATTTCCAAAATGTTAACTTAGAATCTATTGTAACAGGACTAATTATACTATAAAATCAGCTTGACATCAAATAAATACACTTATCATGTTTTCTATTAGAACATTTAATTTGAATTATTTCACTAATATTATATGTGTATTATATTATTTTGTTTTTGTTACTTAGAAACTCCATCAATTGAATTAATATCAAGAGTGAAAAAATTATATGACAAACAGATAGTTGAAGTGCGTTTCCTAGTACCCATATTACCTGGCTTGGATAAGAAATATATTTTAAACGCTTTGCCTCAACTAATTAAACTTAATCCTAATGTAGTGAAAGAGGTATGTTTGTCTTAATAATGAATTTTGTTATATCACCTAATTTTGTATTACATATTTATTTGTAACCTCATCAGATTTTCAACCGAATATTAGGGATAAACTATTCAAGCTCAAATACAAATCCTCCCGTGAGTCCAGCTGAACTATTGATTGCTTTACACACAATGGATTCAGATCCTAATGATCTAAAATATATTATTAAAGGTACAATAGTTTTAATAGTAATAATAATTAAAGGAAAATTATGTGTTTTGTATTTTTATTGTAAGTATACAATTATAATTTATTCCCATAGCTACATCATTGTGTTTTGCTGAAAAATCAGTATTCACACAAGAGGTTTTAGCAATTGTTATGCAAAATCTAATGGATGTAAATCCATTGCCAACGTTATTGATGCGTACGGTTATACAATCTCTGACAACTTATCCACAATTGATTGGTTTTATAATGAACATATTGCAAAGGCTTATACTAAAAAAAGTATGGCATCAAAAAACACAATGGGAGGGATTCGTAAAGTGCTGTCAGAAAACCAAACCTAATAGTTTTCAAGTTTTACTACAACTGCCACCCAAACAACTAGACGATGTCTTATGCCAGTGTCCTGAAATGAGAAAACTATTATTAGATCATGTCCTTAGTTTTACTGAAGTACAGGTACGAATTTGATATCAGTTTAAAGGGTTTTCTTTAAGTAAACATAATGTTTTTCTTTTCAAAGCGGTCACATATCCGACAAGCAATAATGGATGTTATTTTTGGTAATCAATTGGAAGTTCCGATGTATCAAAATTTAAAAGTGAAATGTGAACCCATGCCCAAAATAATGAATCAATCTGCTTCTGTCATTGTGAGTAATATTATATTATAGTGATTAAACATATACAATTGTTTAAATAACTATGAAAAAAACCAAGAAAAACCTGGAAAAGTTCCCGAGAATTGCCCTTAAATGACGAAAGTATCTAACTTTCTGACTACACATAATGACACGACGCTTCGAAATAGCAAAAAATTGAAATATTTATTTAATTTACTCTTATAAGATTCATACTGAATATCATATTATTCATATAAATATCATATAATATGTCCATCTTGTGTAATTGTGAAGTTGTGAGTTTTGTCATTATGTGTACATTTAAATATACACAAATTAATTAAAATGAAAGATTAAAGGTTAAATAATTTCATTTTAGTCGCATTCTTTATCATATAAAAAAAATTACAAAGTTTTCACTACCATTAAAATATAAAAATCTAGCCTTTTTCATCATTTTAAACTACATACAAATTACTTGTGTAATCTGTTTGTATAATCGGACACTGTAATGTAAAAATAATAGTTTGTTATTTATTTCCAATCTATTTTTAACAAACTAATATACTGTTTCTTTTCCCTAGAGTTCTTTTGCCTATCACATAGATTTTTCTTTATGTCACGTGATTTTTTTAAACAAATTTAAGTTTTAACATAGGTAGTACAAATTTGAAATTAAATTTAAAATTGTTTTTTCTTTACTTTTTTTTTTTTTTGATACTATATGGCTATATTGGTCTGTTTTGTATTATTTTTTCTTTTGTTCATACTTCAATTATTGTTTCTTTTAACAGTGCTTAAATTAATACTTATAATTACCTACTGTATTATTTTCCAAAGAGTCTTTTGACTTGTTTAAAATTAAAATAAATTATACTAGGGCCCAGTTTTTCAATGATATTTATCCCTCAGATAATGCAAGTTATTTGACAGATGGAAAACATTTGTCCATTTTTCATTGTCAGAATAAGATTAATCGACGAATAATGTTTAATATGGTCTTCTAAAATGATACAATTTAAGAGAACGTTATACCCCCATCTACCTAACCTTATAATACTTACGCAGAATAAGTAAAACTAGCTTAATTATTTTGATTTTAGAGTAAAAGTACCTATAATGCAATTTATAGAGAACAATATTTTTGAGGGCATGTCATTGGTGGTTTTTGAATTATGAACTATTAAAAAAGTTATAGTTATTTAAAAAATAAAAAATAAAGGTTTTTGTGTTTTTTATATCAAGCTGTAAATTTTGAATAATAGAAAAACCCTGTCATAGGGTCTCAAAATGTGGGTCATATTTTTAAATAATCATTTTTTTAGATTTTGAGTGGAGCGAAGAATGTAATGGTTTTACAATGATGTTTACTTATTTATTTTTTCTATCCGTGAACAACTTTTCTACTAGATATCTTACTCCGATTTATAAGTGTGGCACTTTTTCTGAAAATAAATCGGACTGGGATGGTACTTCTAAAAAGTAATTTTTGATGTTCCCATGAGTTTTCTCAATATGTAGTAAAAATGGAAAAAAAAACTGATGAACAACGGGAAAATGTACGAAATATAGGTTTTAGTTAAAAAAAATACTACGGCTTTATTTTTTCTATGAACAAATATTTTACCAGTGAATTGGAAACTAGAGTTTGCGACTGAATAAATTTCACAAATCGTCCAGAAATGAAAAATGGACCCAAAAAAGGGTCATCGATATTATTGTGGGTCGCTAAAATTTAAATTATTTCCAAAATGGGTCTCGCCATAAAAATTTTAGGAACCTCTGCCTTATTGCTTTCCCACCAAAATATTGTTCTCTATATATTTCATAAAAGGTGCTTTTACTACATGTTACCCTGTAGTTGGACTGAGGCATTAGACGTGGGTATAACGTTTTCTTAACATGTGACAATAATTTAATTTAGATGAAAAACGGAAAAGTGGTTTTGAAGAACATTCCCGGGAAGGTAATTTTTCTCGGGAATTTTCCCCATGGGACATCATTAAGCATATTTATGATAAATTTCGAACTAGATTCTGGATAACATAGACGATTTTAATAAAATTGCAATTATAAAAATTAAATTTTAAATGAATATTAGCGTTGAGACATAATATTATGGAGGAACAAAAAATAATTTTGGTGGGTAATACCATTGGTTTTGTAATAGACAGATAAGCGACGCTGTAGAAACACCGGCCGCCAGTTCCAAATATTCGACGGCTGTCAGCGGTCGGTGGGGTGTACACCTATCCATACTGCAGCAATGCATGATTTCTCATGTATCCGTCTAAACTATAATTAACTTGTCAGTAAATAAATGGTATTTTGGAAGTAACATTCTCAGAATATTGCGTTGATATTAATTCTATTATTACCTGTTATTGTCGATGTAAACAAATGGCGTAAATAAATAATTTGAGTCGTAATTAATTTAATTTAATACAAAATACAAAAGAACAGGCCTTTTCTAAGTACCAAGTTTCTGACGACGTTATTAAACATTTTTGCGATTTTTTTCACATAGCTGTTCCAAGTATTTCCCCAAGTTTCCCCGCGTTGTCATTTTTTCATTTTTTGACTGAGGAAGACGAGGAACAGACAGGAGGGAGATATATTTTGGTTAAATATTAACAATTTTTCGGCGAGACATTTAAATGATTTTACGAAATATTTTTACCCTTAATTGAGTACACACAAATAATATATCCGATATCGAATAAACGCAACTTGGCGTCCCTGTTTGATTATTTTAACTTTTGTTCGCCGTTTTTTCTAAACAGAAATATTGCTCCAACCGAAAAATGACAAGTGATTGATTTTGTTCCTTTTAATATACAGCCAAAAAAAGACGAGAAATACGATTTTTTAAATTTGTTTAAAATTTTGTTTTCTATCATAAATATTGCTCCAACAGAAAAACAACAAACCTTTGTTGTTGAATTTTTCATACAGTTGGTGATTAGGAAAATCGTTTTTTCATTTTATCTGTAGTTTATTTTAATAATTGAACGAAACCGAAAAATACGTAGAAAGCATAGGAAAATTTACGAAAATAAATGCTTTTATTATTTTAAATTTAGTTTTTTTAAATTTAATTCAGTTAAAAATATTCGTAGAAACTTGAAATTTCGACAGAGACCTAATATTATTTTTCTTCTAGACATGGTAAAATTTTCAAAACATTTAAGCCATTTTTGATAGACATTTTAATTTTACCAGGTTTTTACGTAATTTTTATTTGGTAGGTACTCTGTAGATAAAATTGTTTGTTAAAACAGAAATGCTTGAAAATTTGAGATGAGGTTCATTATAAGTGGTTCATTCTCAAGTTGTCAAAAAAACAACTTTTAATGTAATATAGTAATTTTTTTTTTTTTTATATATATATATAAAAGTTTCAAAATCAAATTTTGACGAAAATTGTAGATAATACGGCCATTCAAAACACGTATAACCGAATTCCGCTCAAAATCGTTGAATAAATGTATACATTCAATTCCCCTTTATATCTTACCTTTCCCAACTATCTACTTACCAAAGCGGCCATACCCGTTTTAAGTATCAATTCTTTTTTTTTTTAAATATCTGTGAATAACTTAAATTGTTATGGTTATATTTATTTGTATAAATATTATTATTTCCAGATTTCTATTCTTAGTTCCTTCATTAGTTATTTATACTTGTTCTTATTTGTCTCTGATATTCTGTTTTACCTACTATTTAAATATTATTAGATCTTTGGTCTGGATACAAACAGGTGGCATATTAATAATTTTGACGGAACGAACTGGAAATCTATTTCGGTATTAATGCCGATAACGATTATTCGATAAAATTCGTAATAATATAAATCGAGACACCAACACGACTCATTAAGATATGATAATTATTTGTTCATTAATACTACGCTACTCATCGGCAATCCGTATACATATTATTTTATTCACTGAAAACGACTAAATCATTGCTTATTTATTATAAAATCAATGGTAATATTAAAAAATAAAATATTTATCTTTAGGTATATCATTAGGAATTAATTTGTTAAGTAAAATTTAAAACAAAAATTTCCGAAGACATACGTTTTATTTTTGTAAATCTCTCCACACACAGTACATTGAAATAATTAATGTTAAACAAACTAAAATTCAAACAGAGTTTTTATTCCTTTAATGCATTATAAAAATACAATATCATTGAAAATATAACTTTAAAAGCTGTAAATAGTTGATATTAATAAAAAAACGACCAGACTACCTTATCAAAAAAAAAAAAAACCGAAGTGTTACATTACAGAGGCAAAATATCTCTAATAAAGTATACATTTCATGAATTTGCTAAAGTAGTAATCATACAAATAGTAAATATTTGTATAAATGTATTACTTACAGGACTGCTAGTGAATCACTAAGTCACTTTTTTTAGAAAAATCCAAATTTAATCACTTTATTTTTATTTACTATTGTTTATTAATTATTCTAGGGACGCACTACATTTTTTTTCATCACTGTAGAAAAAATTGATTATAATATTATCAAAAATGTCATCATACAAACTTGAAATATAATAATTATATTAATTATTAATTTGCTAGTATTTTTTTTGTTACCTGCACTAATTAGGATTTATACCAGTTTACGGGAGAATCGGAAAATTATTTAGTTGGAACTATATTTTAAAAATATTTCTTTGGAATTTAAAATGTATTAGTTTAACTAAATAAAGTTAAATTGATATAACCAATTAATTTTTTTTAAATTTAAAAAAAATGTTATTACTTTTCACTAATAAGGGGATTCAATACCGACTGTCATTTTTATCGATATAGATTTTTACTATGCTAATTGTATCGACTGTCATAGTAATAAAACTTCTAAAAATATGCTTAAATTAGTAATGAAGTATACTTTAAAACGACTATCACTTTTTAAAATTACACTTTTTTTAAACCCTTCAAAAATTTGAAAATTTGAATAATATTGAACAAAAAACAAAAAATAAATAATGTTAACAAAATAACATCTCATTCGAATTCAGTTCACATTCATGGTTAACAAATTATTTATGATGTGTATATTATATATTTGTTTTAAGAGACTGTTGTACACGCAGTGTTGTCTCTGTCATACAACTATACGACATAGCACATTTTCTTTCAGCAGGGAATATTCTGCCCTGTCAGTTTTAATATGAGAGTGAATATTCCCCAACTTGAAGATCAGAACATTATCTGTGTTCTGTCTTCATTTTTTTTTTCTTTGTAATTTAAATTTTCAAATGATATTATATTAGTATTAAACACTACAATTTTGAGGGTTCTGTCACTGGACAACATTCCTCATATTAATCATGCTAAGCAAGAAAAATCAAAACACATTTGCTTATTGTGCATAATTTGTTATAGATTGTGTATTTTTCTATTTTAATAGAAAAAAAAATTATCACATTTTAAAATATTTATCTCACTTAAAAATTAAAATTAACTCCAATATTAAAACTAATAATACAGAGTTGTCTCCAATAAATGAAAATGTACTATGTCGCATAGTTGAAAGACAGAAACAGCACATTCGGGTACAATGACCTCATAAGAACAAATAATATTGTGTAATTTAATTTTAATATTAGTACTGAGTAAAATAATTATTATATTTTAATTATTTTTGTTATTGATGTATATCATTTGTTAGTTTAAATAATACAAACTCAATAGAATAAGACTGAATTTACTGTGATTATTTGTGCGTTGGATGAGCTTACATTATTTATTATTATTTTTTTTTACAGACACAGGAAAAACAGCTTACAGAAAAAATATTAGATTTGAATGAAGATGAACTTAGGCCCCCTGGCGATTGTGATGAAGACTCAATTAATGGAATATAAATGTTAACTATTACATTATGTCTGATTTATTTATATTATTTTTCAACTTAAATAACAATTACCAATGTTTAAGAATTGTGTTTGAACACAATATTATTGTGTTAAACCTTAAAAAAAGGTTTATTTTGTATAGGTACACTGTATATATTATAACATTTTTAATAATAAATTATGACATTATAAAGTGAAAAAAAAAAAAAATCAATATGCCTTGTTTATGTTGTGAATTATCCCATAAGCTCCTTGGTAACGATTTAAGAGAACTATCACAACATATTATACACTTATGCAAGTTTTGATAATTTATAAGTTCAGCGTTTTGTTTATTAAAATAAGTTTAAACAAGTGTAATTGTAATAGTTTAATTTTTAAGTTAGTTAAATTATTAATATATATATATATATGCGTTTTTAAAATGTCTGGTAGAGTAGATGGATCTAAACTACCGAAAACTAGTTCAGAAATTATTAGTGAAGCAAAAGCAGCTTTAAACACACCCCTATACATAAAGCCACTGTCCACGAATAGGCCGTTCACCCCGCATGAAAGAGTGTTCTTCTGTCAACGACGAACAAATCGACCGCCTAGTGCTTTTAAGTATTAAAAACTAATTTTTTCGTAATTTTTTTTTTATAATTGTACATAATTAATAATATTATAATATTCTTCCGTATATGTATAATAGATTGCAACACATACAGTTCCAGGAAAAGAAAAAAAGTAGTTGTACAAAACTACCAGCTCTCGATAAGCCAAAATATACAAGTAATATTTTAATTGTCTCACAATATTTTAATGGAGTATGTGTATCCCATTACAATTATTTTATTTTTATTAAAGACTTTAATAAAAAACAAGTTAATAGACAATCTCAAAGTAGTCCACCAAGTACAACACTCCATCGGTCCAATTCAGATGTGGCTGACAACTCAAATATAACCAAAAATCAAATATCATCATTATCGTTTCCACTTTCGATTGATGCACTTCTTAAGGTATAGATACTATATATACTATATAGATACTATATATACCTAATTCATTTACTGAAACTGAACGTTTTGATTTTCATCTATTTGGTATTTATCATATAGTTGACTTTATACACAGCAAAAACTCATAAGTTGTTTTTTTTCCTATAAATAACTTTTCTATCAGAAATCAATTTAAAATTGTATACAATTATCTTGTAGAATTTTTGATATATTTGGTGCATTGAAGAATGAAAATGTAATTTTCTTATTTTCCTTATAACAGTAAGATTGTTTAAAATCAACTAGCGAGTTTTTGCTGGATGGTTGATAATATTTTTTTCTGATTAAATATGATAATTTATTTAAAAATCGAAGAAAAAAAATCATTATATGATTTAAATTAATAACGCAAATTTGTGAGTAATATAGGTGTTATCATTTTAAACCATGAAATGTATAACCAATATTTAATTATATATTTCTCATAGGTAACTTATTAAACTCATAACTCATTAAATTCAATATATTGAAATTATCATCAATATTTTTTTTTTTTAAATACTTTGATTTTAGGTACATATGGTGTAGGTATGAGTACACCTACCTATCTATAGTAGATTTACTTGTAAATTACATTGTTCCCAAAAGTTGATCCATTGTTTTCAAGCATTGAATTATCTTTGAATCTATTAAGCAGATATTTTGATCCCAACAATGAACATTTTGACCAAAGTTTATTTTACGGTTTTCGATTTCCTGAACTGTGTTTTCCTTTTTTAACTCGAGTAGTCCTTTACTCAGTTTGTAACGCAAATGAACAGCGTTAACGTTTGGATAATTTGATTTCAAAGAAACTAATAATAAGTCCATCGTCGTAGATTCATTAGCCCTGATTGTTTCCATAACAAGTTCTTTTACTCTATCCAAGTCAATTTTCAAGGAAGAATTCATCATAAATAATAATATTAATTATTATAATGAAAATGAATTGGAGTAGCTAGTACCCATGCAAAGTATGTAACCATAGATACCTACTTGTAACAATTGTAACTATAAAAGTTGTATAAAAATCTGCATTATTATTATTTTATTGTAACAGGATGTAGAAATCTAATATTATTCCTTATATAGGTAATTATTATACATATTGCCATATTGGTTGGTACCTACGTAATATTACCCATATTTTGGAGAGAGTAAAATGTAAATGTAATGTTAAAATGTATTGTAATTTATCTATTCAACTTAATTTCTAAACAAAAAAAACATCAATTATTTTGGTTTTAAAATGATCATATAGTTTTGTAGATAAAAATATTTTTTTCAATATGGTTCGGTTAGGTTGCTACTTTAAAATTAAATTGTAATATATTAAAGTTGAGGCTCAAATTAGATAAAATACCATTTTATTAAGTTGGTAGTTGAATATGATATTTTTTTTCTATTGTAGGTTGGAAATTGTCATTGCTACATAATGCTTATTCTTAATAGCATTGATAGCTCCTTGGTGTTGTACTGAAACTGCTCTCCTAGATTTTGATACCAGCTCATTCTTTCTCAGGTCTTTCCCTTACTCCTCTTTTCGTGAATTTAACCTTGTAATATGAAATGTAAGAGCTGGTATATTTCGCCCCTCAGAATATTATGTTCCAAGTATTACAGTTTCCTAGATTTAATAACTACTATTCATCACTGTAACTCTGTCAACCCGAGATATGTTGAGAATCCTATGGAAAGACCACATCTTAAATGCTTGGATTTTTAGAACATCTGCTTTCTTAAATGTCCAAGATTCCACTCCATACAGCAAGATAAAGAACACATAACACTTCAAAATCTTATATTTTAAATCCAACAGTAGATCTTTGTTTGAAAAACTTTTCCTCATTCTAAAAAATGTTGGTCTAATAATTTCAATACAAAATTTGATCTCTTTTGAGTAGTCCTTGTTACTATTAATCTATGTTCCAAAATACCTGTATGAATAAACTTTTTCTATTATGTTATTGTTCAAGATCAATTTTATTTTATTATTACAATTATCTGTTTAATTTTTTACTATTAACTTGATATTTATACGTATTAGTTAAAATAAATGGTATAGTAGGTGTATACTTATGTAGGATATTAGTATTAAAAAAAATTACTTTTTTAGAACCACTACGAACAAAATTACTATGACCACGAGTACATGAGTCATGAAAATGAAATCAATGAAGCAAGAGCCTTGTGTTTTGGTGTCCATGCTGACTGTTTATGGGTTGTATCACTAATTGAGACCAAAATGAAGAAAAGTATTGTTTTTATCACTTATTTTACATAGTATCTATTTAATTATTCTTCTTCTCCTTCACCTTCATCCCAGCTATTAAGTTTTAACTAAATTTAAAAACATATCTATCTAAAGTTAATACTTAACTTGCCTATTACATTTAAATACATGATTTAGGTACTTACCTATATAATAGGCGGATCTTTTTGATAAATATTTTTAAAAAAATATCTGTAGAGAAAGTCATTATTTGCATCAAAACAAGAATGTTTGTTTTTTTTAAGGGAATTGACATTTAAAAAGAAGAAAATACAAAAGCCAAATATTTATGAAAAATATATATCATATATATACACATCAAAGGTCATACCTGTCGGCCTTTTTTTCTTATGCTTAGAACATAAATTGTTAATTTAAAAAAAATTTTGTTGTCATAATGATCTGCAGTAGATATTCAGATTTAGCATTAACCATTATATACATTTCAATGACTGTTAAACCTGTCATGTATGATAGGCAAACAATTATGATACAATAACACTCTTGAAGAGTATACAGATACCAAGGTACCTAGATATCAAGTGTGTTATAAAAGATAATTATATAATTTTTCAAATTTTCGACTCGTTATATATTTAAGATGTATTATAACATATTTAAGTATAATATTATGTATTTAAAATTTAACACTTGATATGCACCTAATCTGAATATGTATAAATATTAATGTTGATTGTAAGGCATGAAGCCACTTGTATTTACAATAATTGGATGCATTTATTTGTTTTTAATATTTTAACGTTAACCATTTTCGAATATATTCCCATTAGGCCTAATCCCCTATAAACGGTATAATTATGTGTAGGTATGTAAATATGATGACCTTGATATGTTGAACATTTTTATAATTTGTTTGTAGACTTTGAAGTCGGCGAGATGTGTTCACTTTTAAATAAGTTGGCGTTATCAATAAAACGTGAACATTTATCAGTCATACGAGACGAAAACAAAAAAGAAACTATACTCCAGACAATATTTAAACTGGTAAACATTTCAACGGACGACGAACTCATGGTCAATTTAATATTAGTATTACTTCAGGTCAGTTTGTGTTCATAAAAATTATTTTGAGAAAAAATAAAAAAGTTTTCGTACAAATGTATCGGTATCAGTGGCGTAACCAGAACTTCTAATGCCTGTGACGAAATATTGTATAAAGGCCGATCCAATAACCAAAAAAAAAAAGGTCATTCAAAAAGAACCTCACATGTGTCCAATAATGTCTTGGGCTCTGGTCACCACTGCTAAGGCCCTTATCAGTTGTGGGCCCGTGGCGTTTGCCCACTTTGCCCACTCAGTATTTACGCCACTGGTCGGTATTATAATATAACACCTACACCTCTACTTAAATTTATATTTTAGATGCAAGTGACCGGAACATATTTGGCGACCGTTTGTAAATTAATATTCAAAATATCCCGGTCGGACAAAAACGACAGTTTGTTCCTCAACTCTAATGTTCTGACTCTTTTCGTGGACATACTGGGATTGGCCACTCCGCACGAAGACGCTGAGTCGTTGATTTATGGTTACGGCGCGTTAAAGTTTCTCACCATGAATCCGGATCTAATGGAACGCGCCATGAGTAACGGTTGTCTGCCGCTCATGCTGTTACATTTGAAAATGATAAATTTGGAGCGTACGGAACGTCAAACGTTGCCGGAAACCGTTAACCACGTATTGTATCAGTTGACGGGCACGCTCAGGAACGTGGTCAATGATCGAAAATACTACACCGAACTTTTGTCTTCAGGCGGTTTAATAACCATGTACCGTACTTTAGAACTATTTTCCTGCGATGTCGACGTAGTTACAAACATTTCGAGAATCTTAAGGTTCCTAAATACCTATACTTAACTATACTTACCTGAAATAGGCTGAAAAAATTATTCAAATAGAAAATAAAAAAAAAATCGTATTTAGAATGTATTCTAATACTTTACAAGACTAACAACAGGCAGAAAATATTATTATTTATTCGTAATAATTTTTTTGTTTTGTTTTTTTTTCATCAGTATTCTGTCCACCGATAGTAAATGCTGCGATGCACTCGTGGAATGCTGGTCGAACGTATCCGTATTAATGTCGATAATCGATAAGTATCCGGGACAAGAGGAAATTGTAGTCCGTATAACTTATGCGCTAGGAAACATATTGTCTAATAACGAACACGCTCGACATCAAGTGACGTCATATTTTGAATTTTAACTATTATAATTTTTGTTCCTTAGAAAACAAAAATCTTACCAATTTACTATTTTCGATTGTACATAATATAGTTATACGATACTTATTGCTCCATGGGGACGTTTCTGAATTTAATGCAATTATATTTGGAAAAGGATTTAATGAATATATCACGCGACATCAAATTCAACATTGTCGAAGACGTGCTTATAAAAGTAAATAAATGTAGATTTCTCTAGTTTTGCGCACACTCGAATAGTATTTTACGTGCATTTAAAGCAGCGGTTCTCAACCTTTTTTCATTTACGCACCCCTTGACCACTCACTACTACTTTACGGACCCCCAAATACAATCTTA
The DNA here is from genome assembly GCA_902439185.1 of Cinara cedri. Classification (NCBI taxonomy): domain Eukaryota; kingdom Metazoa; phylum Arthropoda; class Insecta; order Hemiptera; family Aphididae; genus Cinara; species Cinara cedri. Next base: position 236,357 of record CABPRJ010000501.1, read on the forward strand.
TCGTACCGCCTAGAATGGTATATTATACCTATTGTAGTATTATACTCTTATTATACACTTATACTAAATCATATAAGTTACGAAAAACTTATTTACATCATTTACAATATTTCACAACTAGTTTCACAAGTAAAGTTCAATTAATTAAACAAATTTTAATTTTTCCGCCATTACGCTTTTTTTTCCGGGGACCCCCTAATACCTTCTCGGGAACCCCTAGGGGTCCGCGGACCCCCGGTTAAAAACCACTGATTTAATTAAAAAAATACATCCTAGGATAATGAAGTCGGGTGCAGCCACTGTTATAGGTAATTTAATGTATATCTGAAAGCAACGATAAACCATTGCTAACGAAAAAACGATTCTGAGCTCAATTCAGTTGATAGTGATGCTTTGTCAATAACATACATGTCATGTTATGATAAAATAATTAAATATGCAATATATATTTTCTTTAATAATATTTGTTTAGTATTGTACTGATTTTCCTGTTTTTCCGGGTTATCCCATGGTTTTTCAATTTACTGGGAAAATCGAAAAATTACCTTTTTAAAGTACCTCCCCAGTCAGATTTCCTTTTAGAAAAAGTGTTATTATTGTAAATCGGAGCAAAATTGATGGTAGAAAAGTCGTCTACAAAAAAAAAAAATCGTAATATTTTACTAATGTATTTTGTAAATTTTTCCGTATTTCTTCGTTTTTCAGGATTTTTCCCATTTATAAAAAAATGACCTACCCAAATTACCATGGAGATTAAATTTCCTTTTAGAAAATAAGCTACACTTGATACATCAGAGCATTATTTTTGGTAGAAAAGTTTGCATAACAAATCGAGGGATATTTTTCGATTAAAATAGTCAGAATGAGCGATGGCTTAGATCTCTTGGTACACCCAAAATGAATTTGTTTTTTCCTGGTTTAGAGAAAAGGGAAAAAAATCCAAAAATCTTTTTTTCGAAACACTGGTTGGAATTCGTGAACTCAAGGATGAAAATAGATATGTATAATCATTCAGCTACGATAAACATACTTTAGAGAAGACAATAATTAAATTAACATAACATATAATATCCGCATAATGTCAGAACTTTAAAAAACTATTTTCGAAATATAGTCAGTCCGCTTAATTAAGATTTCACCATCGTTCTTAAATCGGAAATATACATATATGGAAAAACAAAAATTACCTCTTAAAAGTACCTACTGGACAACATTCCCTTTCAGAAATGGTGCATGCGTAAATATCTGAGCAAGATTTTTGGTCGAATTTTTGTACACAGTATGAAAAAAGAAAAAAAGAAACATCTTAGTAAAACCAATACATTCTTCGCTACACACAGAACTTAAAAAAGATTATTCGAATTGCCGACAGGTTTTAGAAATTTGTTGAATTGCCTCCGACCTGCAAGTCAGATAACTCGAATCGTCTTCGATAGATATTATAAAAAAAAAAATAATAATAATTTGTCAATAATCGATTTTATATTTATTTATAATACTATGACAAATGAAAAATGGCCTCAGGAAAATAATCCGAGTACGAAAATGGCCAGATGACAAAATTAGACATTTTTCTATGGCCAATTTTGATTTAGCCATTATTACCTACGATTATTATTATTTATTATCATCACGGTACATTAAGTTCTAAGTACAATAGATAATAATTCAATACATAATTTTAAATAATAAAATAGGAGGAATATTTTTTTCTCTTGTCATTTTTGTATTTGGCCATTTTTACGTAGACTTCCAAATTATATAGAAAGAGTATGGACGATGAGGAAAATAAATTTTAAAACCACTACGCCGCGGTGCACGATATAATTATTTTAAATTTGTACACTTCATTTTTCTACTAAAAAAAATCTATTCTAAGATAATGGGGACGGGTGCAGGCACTGTTGTATATGAGAAGTTGGGGAGGTAGGATGTAGATGGGAATTTAATGTATATCTGTAAGCAACGATTGCTAACATAAACAATAAACATCATTATTGTAAAACCATAAGCTTCTTTGCTCCACTCAAAATCAAAAACTATTGTGTTATTTAAATAACCGCAGTTTAACGAGCTACAAAAAAAAGGCATCATTGAGCGATTTTTTTTTAATTTTTCCCCCGGGTGTGAAAACTCCTAGATCGGGCTCCGCCCTCGACGTACCCCTGTGGAAATCCACGATAACCCCTCCCCTCCTCTGGGGCGATGAAAGTCTGAAATAAACGCTTTAATTGCACCGCGTATTATAATATAATAGGTGATACGGGTCGTGGTAAACATGAGCATACAACCGGAAATCGGTACGAGATTGGTGATGGCGACAGACGACGACAATCATCCGGTTCACAAAGTAAAGGAGTGCGAACAGTTTTTGGATTCTCTGTTGACCATACTCAGGCGGAAGTCCATTGACGAAAACGAAGAACTCGTGCTCGCCGCGTTGGCGGCTCTGAACAACTTGTCGTATTACGCGGACATGTCGGACACGAATCGCGGCCCGTTTGGCGCGCGTCAATTGGACATAACGCAAGGTAACACGTCTTATACGGAGTGATACATATATTATAAAACACTCGTTATTTCGGAAAGTATTAACTTTTTTTTCGTTATTTATTTTGTAGAACATTTAAGAAACACGCAGCTCTACAAATTTACATTTATGTTATTTTTTGTCTTAAACTTATTTTTAGTGGTGAAACCACTACTTACTTTTTATTTTCAAACGGTAACCTATATTAAAAAGTCCACAAATAAACGGAGTATTAATTGAAATAAATTTTGATGTTGACATTTTTGATTTCTATCAATCGGGTTGACGAGATATTCCACTTTTAAGTATTGGTTAATAATGAGTTTAAAAAAGTTTTATGATAGGTGTCTTATGATAGATTGATCACTCCATATAACGATTAATTAGATTATAGGCGCAGTATAACTAGATTGCGTTATTATTTATAATCTAACCGTTCCAACTCGTAGACAATAATTTGATCGTTGTTTTAGCGTTGGGTCTGCTGCTGTCGACGAGAAATCATTTGTGTAAAGTAGAAGTGGCCAGAGTATTTGGGAACCTCACCAGATCAGCTGCAGTTCGAAATTACTTACTGGAGACTAGCGGTAAACGTTAATACATTAAAAAAAATAATAATAATAACCAATTTTTTATACTATACCGAATCTTTTCGAAACTTTTTTCCGTCGCAAAATGATACAAACGATTATAATGCACCTACCTGGCTAATGACTTTTTTTTTTCAAAATAAAGTTCCATTAAATATTGTTAACTCACTGTGAGATTTCTATTTCTTTGTATGGACATCGTAGTTCGCGTATAACGTGCGCGAATATCAACGATAAACCTCGCTATTGTTTTGAATAATAATCGGTTGTATACACGGGTACTTGTTAATTTATAAATATCTGACAAAAACTTTCAGAATAATTGATGGTTTAATTATAACTGTGGGTACTATAAATGTATAATTTATAATTAGTTAAGCTTTTTGCTTAGAATACGCACGTAAATGATGGATACATGTATCAGTGGCACAAACAGAGGAGGGTCAACCCCTCGGAATTTCTTCTTTCACTGATTTATTTTAAATCAAATCCTACATTCAATCAATTAAATTGAACTATTTTATACAACTGAATTAAATACAATTTCATTTCATCAAAAATCATTTATTCAGTAACAATAGTGATAGCACTGTACCGGTAGTATGTGCTATCCCATCTCTAGGAAATTATTATAAACAAAACCCCTACTGAAAAAAAATCCTGCAAACGCTACCGAAACGTATTGTTTTTTTTTTTCTAAAATTTTATTAAAACATATTGTATAATCTACACGGACTTCACCGATTATCGGGGGATTGACCACTGTTTCGACTCAGTTTTGTCTGTATAAATAGACGTTTTTTTTTTTTTAGCACTACGTGAATCACAGTAAAAGTTCATTTAACGTAATCCGGGGTAGGTCCATGAGTATAGGTGAACTAGATTACACTCCGAAAACGTATTCTTGTGATTTATATTTTAAAAATTGTATCGAGTTAGGTACTTTTAATAATTTTATCGATTTAAAATCTTAATATTTCACTTTGTATAAATCACAATAATATGCACATGTTTCAGTTGGTCGGTTCTTTAAGGCCATTTTCGTCGCGAAATCAATTCTTATATAATTCGCCGAGTTTCGTATCTTCTGATATTGTTTTTAACGAAATCGTATAGATAGGCGCATAATTTTTTTTAGAGCTACGAATTTATTATCCATATAAAATACAATATTGTATTGGTACCTACCTATAAAGATATTATTATGTTAAGCGTTTACGGATATAATAGATAGACATCATGAATATGGTTTAAAAAAAAAAAAAAAAATACTTTTATAATATTCGTTTTTTTTTTTTTTTTCTATATCGTTCTATTTACTCGGGTATTTTTTTTTCCATTTCGATTTTGTCATATTATTACGAACACCGTGCGTCTCGATATATAGGATTTAACACATAACAAATTTACTGAATGTATACATACTAATATAATATCATGTTCGTACGCCGACACGACTATATCGATGAACAAAAACAATACCTAGGTGAATTATGTATAATATAATATGTAAAAGTACGATATTTATGAATAAAAACATGTTCGGTTATGGGCTGTTGCGTTGTCATAATATCATATCGGGTGCATAACAATGCATGAAAATAGTACACACTTGTGTATTATAATATTATTTTATTATGCCGAGGAGACATTTAAGAACGGGTTTTTTTTTTTTTTTTTTTTTTCGTATGTTACGACACTACGAGCGTTGCTGCGGGGTTATTGACACATTTAGGGGAAGCGTTTATAATACGCCTCGTCTACGTGGACCTCCCGGGAGTGAAATTCAGTAAGCGAGAAGATTGATGAGATAATATTATTGTGTCGTTGCAGCGATCGATATTTGTATTGATATGTTATTGGTGCGAGCACAAACGAATGGAACAGTTTTATCGTACGGATAAATTTTCATCTATACAGTTTATTCGACGTTTAAAATATCGTACGATAGGTATAGGCGATATTATAGCTATTATTTGCTATTATTTTTTTGCCACAAGCTATTTTCGCGTAGAAATTATGTCCCTTTTTGTCGGTTTTCCTACTATACAAACGGATAGCGACCGGAGATCAATATTGTTATTCGACGTGTGCTTTTATGTCTCTGAACATAATTTTCGAGTCGATAAAAATGCTTCTTACATAATGCATTTTATCCGCGGCCCGTTTTTCAGATATAGGTTTATCAAAAACAATTATAGTCGTTTCACCTCAAAAATAATCGATAATGTTACATTTCAGACTCGGCTTGTTTCTTAGACTGTTAAGAAAAAAGGAAAAATGTTTTGCGAAATAATGAGTGTTTTACGTATTAAATGAATTGCCCTGTATAATGTAATATAATAATATACTTTTAAGGAAAGTAGTTTTTCAAATGTCTATACAGATTTATTGAGATGGCATTATGTCTACATGCGGGGGCGTATTTATTGGGGGCTAAGTCATTGCCTCCCCTCCACGAAATTTAAAAAAAAAAATCTAAAGATTATTTCCATGGAAGTCGCTGCAATAAGCTAACCGGCTGGGCGATTCGAACGCGCGTCTCCACGCGTTTCAAACGCCACGATTTTAAAACGGAAACGCGCTTCGCTTACACATTGGGCGCGTTTCTCAGAGATAAAAAGCGCGCCGACACTTCGTATTTTGTGATGTACTAGTCTCGACGTCTTGTCGTCACTGTATACATCGTACATGACTACATGTGCAGTAGTACTTCGCGTTTCTGTCCACTGTTATTTCGTTTAATATTTTTCAATTCGGAAAGCTTAAACGGATAGAGGCCGCGTGCGTCGTGTTCGCGCTATACGAGGAACACGAACGAAAACAAAAAAGTGAAACGGCGACGTTTTGGGTCCATCCGCTTAATCCAAAAAGACCAGAAAATGGTTCTTCATTCGACACCCCAAGAATGAACTCTTCAGCGTCAAACAGCTTCATAATATAATTGGATACAATTTGTACGGAGATTGTCAAAGGTTGATGGCACGACATTGCGAATGAACGAAAATAAAACGCGGCCGTGCGTTATCAAAACCGAAAATGCATTGAAAATACATTGGGAAACATATTGTTTAATTATAGCTAAGAAACGCTAAGTAACGTTCAAAATTAAACACGCGCGTCTCACTTTCGCGTGCGGATAAACCCGTATAAAAGTACACGTTTAATTTTGAACATTAAATTGAATTTAAATTTCCAAGCCAGATTCGCACTGTTCCGGCACGGCACGGACCGTCACAGCACGTAACGTCACCACAAACCGTCCACACGTTCACACTGTTACACGGCACGACACGAATCGTTATAGCGCGTACAGGCATTTGTACGTGATTTTACTTTTTTTTTTTTAATTAAATTTGACTCGCCTGATTTAAAATTGTTATTTTATTTCAATAAATCGACAACGTAAACGGTTATTTTTGTTTTATTCGTTATACCTACCCATCTGCCTGCCTGTGAACCCGAGCGACGAGTGTATTTATTTTACAAAAATTTAAAAATTTTTTTGCACAGTGATGTGTTTTTTTTTTCTTCGTGTCTGAAGACGCTTTTTCACATCAGAAAGAACGCTTCAGTGTTCAACGTCAATATCTCGTGTTGCTTCACAATTCTGATATGTTTTCTCGGGCGTTTGCCGGTACTGTGTTCGCGGTGCGCCGACACTCGACGGACCGGCGCGACATTCGTTCGGAATTTGTTTTGCCGGTCCGGTCCGCGTGTTGCGACGTGACGGTTGCGGTGCCGGCCGCGTCAATGTGAACCGTCTCGGAAGCGGAAGAAAAAAAAAAAAAAACCCCACTAATTATATAATAATTCGTCGCGCCGCCCGTGCGCGCCGTGACGGTCCATGCCGCGCCGCGCCACAGTGTGCCGGGCCCAATCGCGTCGTTCGAAACGTTCCCATTTCGTTGGTATTGAATTCGTATTTCGATTTGGTCATTTTATCGCTCACGGGCACTGCTCTGCCGCGGGGACCGAATACTGGGAATCGCAGATGCTAATTATAAACCCGTCGATAACGATCGCGGTGCGGCGATCGCAGAGCCGCGCGGGCTTTTCCGGAAAATTATTTTACCGGCAAACATTACGTTTTCGTGTGCGCCGTACGGTCCGCCGCCGCAATGGTAGTAACCCGGCGTGTTTGTGCTTGCTACACTTTTGTTCATACCGAACCGGGCGCACCTGTAAAGAAAGTGTTTTCAAATCGTTTCCGTTTATTGTCCTTTACGTTATGTTTTCGATTTTACCGCGTGGGGCGGTGTTTGTAAACTCGGATCGGCACTCACCTCTCACCCGTAACAAAATTCTGGATACGCGCCGCCGGCATGCGTGTCATTGTAATCGCTGCGCCGTACCAATCGAGTACCCCGATACCCGAACGGGGGGGGGGGAAACAATGCGAGTACTAATTTTGAGTCCGCGGTTGGAAAACCCCAACATATACTTTACCGAGTCCGAGGATTGTTTCGAGTAAAATGGATAATCAACCAGCAATAATTTATGAACACGACACGGAGATGGCTACGCGATATCGTTCACTATTATTGTTATCGCCGTTGGACAGTGTAATGTCATTTCGTACACGCGGCCAATATTATAACACGATTCGAATGCATACAATGTGCATCACGCGCGTTGTTATCAATATGAGAAATATAATTTTATCACCTATTTTCATTATTTAATTACGCGCAAGCAACATCGAAATTATCCATAATTATATTGTGTTTTTAGCAGTATAAAAAATGTAATTTTGATATTTTTATTATTATTTTTTAGAGTTTGACGGTACTCAATTAGTATATACCTAGAAAAAAAACCCGGGACTCAATTCGTCCTAAAAGGTTTTATTGAGATTCAGTTCGTATGCAGCCATTATACTGGCGTCTCGCTTCAGTGGCGTATAGCCAGGATTTTGAATTGGGGGAGGGGGCAAATACGTTATTGCGGTTTAGATCACGGGCGTATACGTAAGGAAGGTTTGAAAAATTTAGAAAAGTGTTTTCATTAAGAGGATGTTACACGTGCATTTGTTGTTTCCGTCTTATAAACATAAAATATAGTAAAAACATGCGTACGCGGACTACACAGAATTCGTTTAGTTTTGGTTATAGAGTAAAAGCACCTGAAATGAATAGAGAACAATATTCCAGAGGGCAAAACGATGCATTTTTTTGTAAATGTTTTTTTTTTTTTTTTTTTTTTTAAAGTTTGTGCTAATTAAAAAACGTTTAAAAAGTCGTTATTTATAAACGGTAGATTGACTGTTATGTTCAGAGAAAAAACGCAACATCTTGCCCTCCGGAATATTGTTCTCTTTTGATTTTATAACAAGTTTTTTTTTCTGTAAAACCAATATTAAGTGAGTTCTGTGTAGTCTTCGTAAGCATGTTTTAACTATTTCGCGCGTTTGTAAGACGGAAACAACAAAATGCACGTTGTGTACCGTCCTCTTAATGTAATGATGTCATAAACTCTAAACAACAGTTGATTAAAAAAAAAAAAAAACCAACTCAATAACGAAATGAGAATATTATGTATTGACATATTGTCTTGTAACTGTATAATACCTATTTATTACACCCGTTACGAGCAAAGAGGGCGATTTTCTTTAAATACACGTTTTTATACGCGGAGAACGGCCTTTCGGAAGCGGAAGAAATAATCGAAAACGCGTAATTAACACTCGCGTCGTTAAAATAAAATACGCACGAAAACGGCCCGTATAGGGAGGACCGTGACCCTGGCTCGGACACTCCATAGATAACAAAGGAATGGATAGGCCGCAACTACGACGACGGTCGTAAGCGAGGCGTCGTTCCCGGAGGGGCGGTAAACTGAGGAGATTTGATCATCGTTGATCATCGCGCTGTGTACGGTAGATAAAACACCTTGCTTTACGAAACTGCAGTACGCAACTGCACCCGCCCCTCTTGAAATACTGATATGGTGTACATGGATAACCTATCCATAACATCCGTATTATCCGCGCGTCTCGCAGCTTGATACTATGCACGTTTCAGGGCTGTTGGCGGTCACCAACTTTTTGGACAGCGCCGACAAGGAACTGCTGGTCGTCTGTTGCGGCGTGTTGGTCAACATGACGTCCGACGAGAGCAATCGAGAAGCGTTCAAAAACTACAACGGCGTTTCGAAAATGGTAAACATACTCGGATCGTCGGGCGAACGCGATTGGAACCTTTCGGCGCTCGTTTGCCAGACCCTGTGGAACGTGTGTTCGGGAAGTGACAGCTTTCCCGGCGATCCTATGGCCGTACTCGATACTCTAGTCAAACTCACGGGTAATGCGTATTATTGCGTATTTTTTTATTTTTTTTTTTTTTTTTTTTTACAACCGCGGGCGGGCGCAGGGAAGAAAGAAAAACGCGTGAAATTGTACAGAATACAATTTATTATTATTGTTTCTCTGTAAAATTATTATACTTTATGATATTATTATTATTATGTCCGTGTATTATATTATTATTATTATTATTTTTATTATATATAGACGAAGAACAATTATTCGGTGAGCTATTGTCGTCGCCGGCGGACGAGGAGAAAGTGGCCGAGTACAAACAGTGGGAAGATTTCGCTTCCGTGGCTACCAATCTTTTAGAATGGTTAGACGAACTGTTGGAAGGAAGACTCGGTAACGTAGACGATAATTAACCGCGACAATCTAGTTGCGGAGTTGCGGGTCTTTATTAATATTATTCGATAGATATTGGGTAGCAACATTACTCGGATACTGCAGTCCTGTAGACTGCAAGTATATAGAAAAAAAAAAAAAAAACAATACGCGCACGTACTATAGGTATTATCAGTGTGGTTCACGTTGCAACTCAACTCGGCCCAACCGAAATTCTATGCACAGATACCTCGTCGATATTGTAATAATTACTTTTTATTCCGTAATCGTTGGTTCCTATAGGTGTTTTTTACCAGTCATCATTCAAAAGCGTTTTAGGTACCCACACCAATAACCTGCCTACCTATACCGACACATAACACGCGCGATATTGTTTATTCGAAATTATTATTTATTGTCATTGTCGTTATAATCGTTCATTATTAGTGTTTACTACCGTGTAATATAACTATCATTATGATGTTTTTCGTTTTTTTTTTTTTTTTTTTTTTTCATACCATACATAATGTACTTAGTTGATTGAAAAATCGAATTAGGCCTAGCGCGATGTAGTATTACGCGTTTTGTTAATGAACTACTTGCCTGCTGTCTGTTTAACCAACTTCGAAAAACGAGTATAGTTACGTTATGTATACAAACGCGTATGTTTTTTTTTTTTTTTTTTTTAATTTTATATTTCGTATGACGTTAGAATAATAATTATTAATTATATCCATCATTATTCGTTGGGCGCATTATATGTGTTATAAATAGTTTACATTATCCTATTGGATATATAGTTATTAAATATTGAATTAATTTATATACCCGACTATATAAAAAAAAAAAATAATACGTTATTCCAAGTTGTAATTTGCGTAAAAATGTTCCATACAGTATTATATGATTTTGTCGAATCAAAACAAAAAAATATGCGTGAATCAAATATACAATATAATATATTATAATCATATACGCACAGTTTTTTTTTTTTTATATCCTTTTTGTATTTATGTTGCATTAGTTTATTTCTACAATTAGACCGATTCAACTTATGTTGAACTAATAAATATATATAGTGGAGACGAAATTGATTAGCGATTCCTTGAAACGTAATTGTTAGAAGACAAAAAATATTCTGAAGATAAATAAATTATAACGCGATAAAATGTATAATAATATATTTTAATAACGTTTACTAGGTACGTGGTTTTTAATCGCAAACGTTAAAATATAAAGTTGTATTAAATTCCATACATTACCGTCATCGGACGATCGAGTTTAACGTGTTTAAATATAGAGCCGAATGTACTTCGCACTACGGATACTCCGGTGTTGTCGGTGGAAAGTTTTTATTACGCAATTAAGTTAATACCAATATAGCATACTGATAATGACAATAAACCGTTGCAATCGAAAAACGATTATGAGCGGAACTCGGCGAACTGGTTATGTTTACAGTAATACTATGTAAGTAATAGCCGCGGTTTTTTCCCTCGGAGCCAAGGTATCCAGGACGTCCACAAAACCAAAATCCAATACGTAATGTGCGTCGACATTTGTTGTCGGTTGTTTTGAATTGTTTAGAAAAACTGTTGGAAATCCAGAAATCCGTTTCAAATACATTATGCCGAATTCGCGACTTTAAGGTACGATGTGAAGCGTTTTTACTAACCGAAAAAAATGTTTTCCTAAAAATAATAAAACGCATATTACTAAAACTAATAATAGATGTAATACTAAAGTTGATATACTTGCTATACACCCTGCGATCGCAATAGTATAATAAGATGACAATAATATTAAATGGGTTTTTTATTATTATTATATTATTCGTTTATAACATAAAGATAAAACGGTTTAAGGACATTTTGGACGATAGCCAAAATAAAACATAAGAACATTGACCTCAGTGAAAATTTGTTCAAACAGCCTTGTATTATTGAATAAAAATAATATGGTACACATTAAAAAAATATATGTATATTTAAAAAAAGTGTGAAATCTTTGTATATAATTTCTGTGCAACAATCGGATGTATTTGTTACGAAACGAATAAACTTTGATAGTTGTATCGTTTCGCCTTCATTGACATTTAATCGTAGCATACACTATACATAGATGTACATTTTTAACGCATTACACAACACTAATGTTGGTATTTTTATTTTTATTTTTTATTTTTTATAATACATTATTATAATAATGGTACGATTATTATGAAGATCACTGATACCTGCAGATACCCCAGAGTTCCGGTTATTATTGACGAGTACGCCGTTTATGCAAAGCTCTAGTCAAATTCAATACGTATGTATTTAAGGGGTAGGGGGTACTACCGTCTCGGGCAGCCAACTTTTAGAAATACGTGAGCACCGACATTGCTGACCATGCAACCATTGCCCATTACCCGAAATGGTCTGTTTTATCAACATTTTCGGTAAATAAATAACTTCAAATTTTAACTGACAAATATTAAATAAAACAGTTTTTCTTTGTCGATGTATTTCATTTTGTTTTTTTTTTTTTTTGTGGGGTCAACATTTTAAATATACGTCTCTGCAGGCTCTAGTCAAGTGATGACGATGCATACAACGAAAGACTACACGGGGACGAAATCGTATTTTGTCCGAAATCACAAAGGGCTCGCGATTAAAGACACGCCTGCATGAACATGTTCATAGTTCAGTACAATACAATATGTTCGTACCTATAGGACAAACCAATTTCTACGCACCTGCGCCTTTATGATTCGACATAATATGCGTACAGTAGTACATGCGAACCATATTTTATTGTATACACAGAAAAATAGTATAAACGCAGTGTGTGTCTTTTATCGACCACGTGATCAGGATATTGTATTCATACATTGTATGTTATATATACGAGAGTATACCGACGGTGAACCTACAGGTATATACCTGGTTTTTAAAGAAAAGTGCGATTTTATTCGAACACGGTTATAGCCAGGTTAGGGGTTTGCGGTCATCATAGCCGTTTGCAACGATTTATCGTCGAATACTTGCATTCGGGATTTATACTAAATTGCAATAAATTAAATTAAAATTTATTATACCTATCCTACCTTCCTGATTCAATTAATTACATTGAGCGTACTTAGCACGTAAAAATCGCACTAAAAAAAATCTCCTCGGTTTCTTGTCATTCAAAAAAAAATTATTTTACGCCATAGTCTCTCCAACTCGTATATTATCAATGCATACTACTACTCATGAGCTCTATGAATTATTTTGTTTGTGTTCCTATCTTTATCGTGGACTTTAAAAATTATGTCGATTTTATTGAACCCATTGAAAATCGTTACCGGGAATTCATTAGAGTCGGCGTAGCGGCCACCCTGAGGCACTCCGGTGGCTTTATCCCGTCCTATAGTCCTCTGGCGTCCAAACACCGTCCAACGACCGACTGCTTACGTATTACTGGCACAAGATTTAAGTTTTTGGCCATCAAATTGTCAAAATAACCCGGAAATCGAAACATGTTACAAGTTCAGAAGACGGGTATATAGATTCACCCGATGATCATTCGGCGACCGACTAGCTGCTTCTGCGATTCTGATACGATATTTCAGTTTTTGGTCGTATACCTTCAAAATCCGTCTAATTTGTTTGTTTTATTTTATTTTTATTATTACGATTTTCATTATCTTATCAATTGCATTTTAAGATTAAAGGAGCCTTATAAAAAAAATACAATAATAGTTTTGAATTCAATAATTTATAATATTTTTAAAAGTGTTTAAAGAGAACAGCTTTTTATTGGGCTATACCGATTATCTTTAATCGTTATTAATTAGGTACTTATTTAAATACGTAAATATGAAACATCTTAAATCTTATCGGGTTTTTTATTATTATTAAATCCTATAGTTAATGTCTTCGAAGAGTATGGTATTTGCTTAATGTTTTAAATTTTATTTAGATAAATGGTATAATGTACTATAATATTATCATAATCATATAGTACTGTATGTATAGATAACTTTTTTTTTAAATTTATCTCCGGTAAACAAAAAATAAGTACCTATCTAATATTCGTTATTTTTTAATAGGTGCTTACCAAAATATTTGGCGAGTGTTTATAAAAATAATAAATAACAATAAATATGAAACTTAATAATGTGTGATGAATTTCTCGATTCAGAAACAACCTGAAATACACGTAGGTATTTCGTTATACGTTGACAGGACTAGGTAACGAAAACAATGATAACGAAATTGTTAGATTCGCGTAACGATGATAATATTCTAGAAAAATTTGACGTACTTCGTACCGAGCAGTGACATGCTCAATGGGGAAGGTTAAGGGTTATATCCCCCCCCGCCCGTTGGTTTAAAAATACAAAAAGTATATAAATAATCTAATATCGAAATGCATATATTTCAGTCAAGTTACGAGGAAAAGCTTCATGTATTGATTAGAAATTTGATTTTTTTGTAGGATCCCGCTTTTAAAATACCAATTCTAATAATAATAGTCGAGTTTGGTAGAGAAGACGATTTTATTCTTTATTCACGATTCTCGTTTGCAACATCCACGTCCCATTGAAAATTCCTGAGCACGCCAGTGGTACTAAGGGTAAGTCACTGTAGTAGGTGCAGGTGAGGATATAGGGTAATTTAATTTACACAACGATGAAACAGTGCGATCAAAAAACGATTTAGAACGAAATAGTATCAGTCGTGGTTTTTTTCCACTGTAGTCAAGGTAACCCAGAAATCGACAAGAATAAAACCGATGTATCGACTGACAGTCAGTTTTTTAAATTTTATATAGTAAAAATGTTGGTATCTAGACATTTTTTTCAAATAAAGTACCAACGTCCGCATATTTTGGTAATGCGGGAAAAAATTTGAGCATTTTCCACACAAAAAGCCTGATTTTATTGTTGCATCTTGTTTCAAAGTATAAACCTACAATTTGGCACAGCTATACAAGAAAAACTTGTTAAATGTTAATATTATCTTTATGAAGACGCTGGACTAAGATCATAAGCAGTAGGTTAAAGTTTAGGATTGTAAGTGGAAAGCGAAAGATTATGGATATTGTAAGACGCAGAAGGCGATGCGAAGATATTGGCTTTGATTAACCGGCAATAATTTGGTTAAAAATAGGAACCGGAATCGAATCGGTGGCACGGAGTCCGGCGTTTGTCGCAGCGCGACCGCGGCTGCCGCGGCGGTATCAGGCTCGTATACGGGGACGAAAAAGTGGTCGGGGTTCAACGTCCAAATCGAAAACTCTTCGGAAGTATTGAAAATCGTATACGGCCTTTTTGTTTGTTGTCGCGGTGTAAAATACGCGGAATGTTGTGTAATTCGTATATTAATATCAACTGTGGAGAACTGCAACGGCGGCGTCGTTCGGGGTAACCGCGGTTTATCTGGTAGCAGTGTCGTCGATACGATTTCGATTGCGATTACGACAGGTTTTAACGGCTCTAAGTTATTCAGGTACTTGCTGTAATAGTGAAATAAAGATAATATTATTATTATCACACTGTCCTGTTACACTGTAACGCGCGCAGTATAAAAACGTCAAAAACGTGTTTTGTTTAGTCTGCGTTTGATATTTTAATGGTGCGTGCGATACTGCCGGTACGGTTTATTAAATAATTTTCCTCGTGCGCGGTAATTTAATATAGTGAATTATTAGTTTACGGAAACAATTTGGTGCATATTATTAAGTTTATAGACCTACCTACCATAATATAATGTCCAGCCCAACTATCGTAATTAATTTGACGCGCGAGTAATAGACCACGTTTCATAATACACAATGTGCTCGTTATTTCACCTATAACAGAGACCTTTTTTTTTTTTTTTTTCATAATTGCGGTTTAAAATTCAGTTTAAAAATGTATGTAAAATTTGGATTATAGATAGGTACTTATAATGTTATGCAATGTTACAAGTTATATAGAGACACCGACGATAATTGCGCAAAGACAGGAGATTACGTCGTTATTTCATTGTGCGCAATATTTAATATTACTGTTAATTTTTACGAATCTCCTTCCCCCCTGATTTTTTATTTTATTTTTTGCGCGTACGTACATAGTGATTATTATAGTCGTGCCCAGGGGAACCGATTCGAACAGTACCTATGTTATAAATAAAGGCGAAACATTTATTATTAAAATATATGTTGATACTTCACATACTCGTATCGCTCTTAAAAGTAAAGAGTATCGAACAAATAGCGGCAACGTTGCACAGATAATGTTCTTGACTTTAAATTTGATAATAGGTCAATACACTCTAATATCAAAACTAACAGAACAATGTTGTCCCTACTGAACGCAAATTTTATTTGCCGTACGTTTATAAGACGGAAATCGCACATGCGAGAATCACACCCTAATAATGTTCAATTATGATCGACCCAAGTTATCTGATGAATTGTAGTTTGTAGTCGTATTATACATTTTTTTGTACTAAAAAATATTTTTTATTTATTGTGTATTTTAAAATTGAAAACTTAACGAAAAGTAAAATTTCTCAAAATAAATTTTATAATATTATTGTAGAGTCCAAGCTTGTGAGGAGAGGCTAAAATTTTGGGGGCATTAGTACCCTCAAGCTGCTTCCACTTATAATATAAATAGTTATGCAAATAAATATTATACTATAATATTTATCAAGTGTTATTAAGTAGCTACGAAAAATCAAACCTAAGTGGCCGATATGCAATCGATGATAATATGGTAAATTATTCCATTATAATGTACGTGCGTTATTTTATAGTTTTCAACTGGTCATCGTAAACGTGTATTTTATTATTGCCGATAAAAGATATTTGCATCATTTTATCAGATAAAATATTTATAAAAAAAAAAAAAAAAACAAACAACAAAACATAATTATAGACAAATCTATTAAAACATTAGCAATATTACGTCCTTCGACAATGTCTTATGTTGTTATTTTCATTCCGTAATCTCCAATGCGCGTACTACGTCGAGTACATATCAGCGTTCGGTAATACGTAGACCACTTTTTTTTTTTCAGATTCTAAGCGCAGCGAGAAATGTATCGGTTTTACTATTTATATTCGTATAAATCGAAAAATACAAGAGTACACGAAAACCCTCGATTTTTACGATTTCTACTAAAATTCGAACTTTCGAACTTGGAACTTTGCTGGATCACGTGTTAAATTTTCAAACATTTTGGCTGTGTCCAGACAATTAAGCTCCCTTGTCGTTGTTTGATTAGAGCAAGACTTCCGGTAGAAAAGTCGTTACAAATAAATATACCCATTTTCATTACATAGTCGACTATAATATTGTATACGTCATATAATATAATACTTACTATGTTACTATATTACTATATTTTTATCATATACGACAATAGGATAGTTCAGTATCGTAACACTGTAACATTTATTTGAATTCAGGAATAAGCGATAGAATACATCTAACTATATCATAACTTACTTATCGCGTTTGACGATAAACGTACATGGATATCAAAAAAGAATCGTTAATCGAAATTGCGAGTAATTACAAAAATCATTAGTTTCCCTTTATTTTTACGAAGAATTTCTCAAAATACATCTTTAAAATGATCCAATTATTACTGTTGTTATTAAATATTAATTATAATGCTCAAAAAAATACATGTATTTTTTACTATTGTTTAATATTGGCGAATGTGTATAAAACTGTATCTTGAAGATGGATTATTATTATTAAATATTTACGGGTTTATGTTTTTTAATGAGCGATTTTTTTTTTTTTTTAAAGGCGAAGTGGCTTTGCGTTGAAACGGCATGTTCGAAAGAAATTAAACACTCGGGAGAATTTACTAGTTTCAAAAATCGGAATAGTTTATCATAGAATCGAGTCTTTATTATATAGGTAATATTAGATGATAATGATAATATTTTGTCGGTTTATGGTTAGACAATGTTTTTCGTATACCTATTACGACGTATGTTGCTCTATAGACAATATTATTTCTTTAAACGACGGTTTTACAAACGCAGGTAAACTGTTGCGTGCGTTCACCGTTACACCCTCCTCTGCGCACTAGGGTTGCTATGCAACACAACGCCGGGTGAGCATACGAGTCTCTCCTGCCCACGGGCAACGTTTTATTCCTTCACTCTGGCCGGCATGGCGCTGTAAATAAAGAAAACCGACATATTCCGTTCCGTGTACACATTGAATTCATCAAAAAAAAATCGTTTAGTTTTTTTATTTATCTTTTTTTTTACCTAAAGAACCAGATTTTCCTCATTGTCTAGATTATTAATGAGAATTGCAAAAAATGACCTTTTTCAAAGTACTACCCAGAGAACATCTCCTTTCGGTAAAGGCTATACTTGATAATCGGAGTAAGCTGGTAGATAAAGTGTTCACGTGAAAAAATAAATAAACATCATTGTAAAATCAATACATTTCTCGTTCCGCAAAGAATCTAAAATTATGTACTTTGCATGGAAATGACTGGGGCGACAAACAAATTTAATATTGGCCACGAGTTCATAACTCGGTTTCATCGCAATGTCGGGTCGATATCGTGAAAGACATACTAGCAAAATTAATACATTAAAAAAAAAAAAGATAAAAATTCTGCTGACGGGTACCACTATTGTAGGTGAATAATAGGGAAAGTAGAATTTTATATAGAGTACTTAAAGTGTAATTTATGTTTTATGCGCAACGATAAATCATTGCTAACGAAGAACGATTTCGAGCGAAAATCGACTAAATATGTTTTGAAATTTCGCGATATTTACAATATTTTCTTTCAATTTTAAAATTGAAACGTTTATAAAAAAAATGTTATTACATTACCCAACAATTTTTTTTATCACTAAGCACCTTTGATGAACTTATGTCAAATTTTACGCAAAATGCAATGAATGCAGTGCATTTTGATCAAACTCTAATATTTTTGCCATTTATAAAGTGTCATAAGAAAAACTTATGACGAACCTTGTATTCAATTTGCAAGTATTTGTGAGATACCAAAAAAAATGTTATCCACATAAATAGTACTGACTTTTTAATCGTCTTTAAATTTTTAAGTCTATTCGAGACGATAAAATGTATCGTAATGTAATTTCAGTGTAATGTCTTAAATGATAATGTACAAAGAGTATAAAAATGTTCAATAATATTAATATAATATTATCAGATTATCTGCATTTATTGGAGGACTACTGTAAAAGTGCATCCGTTATCAGCTATTAATTATCATTTTCATATTTTTTCATTCACAAACATTCAAACCACTATCTATTTCATTAATAACTGTTTAACATTTTGTTGAGAAAAATAAAGTTATATACCTATTTATTTTAAAATCTCAAATCTGTTTTTTTTTTTCATAATAATAATTAGTAAATTATTATTTAATTATTTTAATTATTATTATTATTAATTATAATAATAATTAATAAATCATTATTTTGGTTTTATTTTATTTGAAATGTTCAGGTTATCCTCACTAATACTCTTAGCATCTAATTTACTCACGATCTCGTCACTTGCTTGGCCAAACTTTGTGATGATAGTCGTATTATTTAAGGGGTCTGGCGAACTAAACGTCCTACTACTATTATTTTTAACTCTCTTATGAATGGGGGATCATTAAATTATACAGGAAAAAAGTAAATAAGCAAAAAAAAAAAAAAAATTTAAAAAAATGGTCCTTCCTAACGTTACATCTGAAGTTTTCTACACGTATATACTATTTTCATTTAGTAAAATGGATTCGTTATAGTTGAAATATCTAAATCCCTCCATCGTAAAGTACGAATTGTCTATTTTGTCACATAAACCGTGAACTGGGCTTCCGGAAACCACGACCGTGGCTCAAGCCTCCTGTAAACCCGCCTTTAATCGTGTTGTTTAAACGATTTGGCGCCCGAAATCTGAAATCTTGTACCAAAATCGTGTAGATTATCTCGTTTAATGACGTTTGGTTATACCAAGACAAAGAGCTGCTACCCAGTTTTCGACCAGAATCAAAACCTCCATGGACGCTTCCGATGGAAACCGTTATTAAGTACATTTCTCCGTTTTATCCAATTAGGTATACGAA
This sequence comes from Cinara cedri, assembly GCA_902439185.1. NCBI lineage: Eukaryota > Metazoa > Arthropoda > Insecta > Hemiptera > Aphididae > Cinara > Cinara cedri. Next base: position 256,190 of record CABPRJ010000501.1, read on the forward strand.
AAACTCCAAGGAAAATCAAAAAAAAAAAACCAATGCACTGACTAGATAAAATTTTCTAACCCGTAAATTCGACGGTCGGAACGTGTTTTATGGTAGGAAAGTTGTTTACATACAGACAGAAAAAAAACGCATATTAAAACTGCTATATTCTATTATATGCTTCGCTATACGATCTAATACACACCTGTATCTACGTAACACATTATACGTGTATTCTTATACATTTCCGTAAACGGTGTGAACGTAAATTATGTAAGTACGTGTAAATTGTACGTATATACTATATATAAAAAATAATTGAATGTTATTGATAGTTTATTTATAAGATTACAGTGTTGCAATAATTGTATTATTATAAGTATATAATTTTTTTCGACACGAACAATTATTATTATTATACGCGTAAATTTCGCAGCCCCGGTCAGTTGCCTGTTCCAAGGGCGTGAGTTCAGACGTTGGTATTTTTCCCCGCTCTCCGGAGAAGGGCGTACTTTAAATTACGACCGGCGGGCGTTTCTTATAATATTAGAATAATAATCCTTTTATTATTAAATATAAAATAAAAAATAACATTCCGATTTCTCGACTACAGACTAAACAATTTTATCACGTCGGCGTGCCTATATGATTTTTTAGATAATTTTAAATACGTCACCCAAAAAATGAATTTCACTGAACCCAGCAAGTTTCTTTCTAAACAATTTTGAATACATTGTATTTTTAAATAATATTTACATTTAGTCTGGTTTTTTATTTTTACTGGGCATATTTTTAAATTTGATTTACAACACATGCGTTTTTTTTATCAAACATTTTATAGAGAGTATAAAAAAATATTAGAGAAAATAGACTGAGATGGTTTGTGCATATCACGTAGAGAGACGAATCTGAAGCAGTAAGAATTGTAATGAAAATAAACGTAGGAGAAAAGAGGAAACCCGTAAAAAAAAGTGTTTGGATGTGATTGAAAATAATGTAAAGATAGTCGGCGTATGCGAGATGGGAGATCGAGTCCAGTGGAAGTTTAGGACGAGGGTGTCCCATTCCAAATAGATGGAATGAAGGTAAATAAAAAAAGATAAGAGAACATGTATGGAAAGTAATAAATAATAATAGAATTTATTGTAAATGTAAAGTAGTTCGAGTAGTTCTCAAATTGGCTCATAATACGTTTTAGTACATTTTGATATTTTCACCTGTACAATATGTAAAACACGTTTTTAACCGAAACAACGGTATTATCTTGACCATTCCTATACGATTCCTGCGACCTATTACCGACGCTATTTTTCATTTCCTTCCGCTTTGTTTGAACCCGTCGCGATTTTTCATCGATTAGATTCACACTTACCTATATATAGTACACTAACTTCTCCTTGTAAAGTTCTAGCAGTATATCATGTTTGAATCGATATACTCGTAGGTTTTCGTACTGTCGCGTTATTTTTCAAGAAATACAATGTAAACGTTGTATTCTTCTGTACCCAAACACGTTAAATTTTCGGTCGATATACACAAAACGCATAGTTACGGCCCCAAAATGTTTACCAAGAATTTCGAAAAACAGCATATGTGTATAGGAGTGAAACAATTTTTGAGCGAAAGGAGTTATATTTATACATTATACGCCCTGCAGTTATACGTGACGGTCCGACGATTATTTCCTTGTTCCGTGTTCCTTGTCGGAGTTAGTTCTGCCGCCGCCAAGTCCAAAATCGGGCGGTTTTATTTGGACGAAAGTTTTTTTTTCCCCCGAATAAATAAACGCTATCGGAGTCGGTATGATTTCCCGTCAGATCGAGTCGATATTTGTTTTACGTAATAAAACGTGAAAAAAAAAAGATAAAATACCTATATAATAATATAACTAATATATAGGTGTATATATTATTACACACACATAGTACTATATGTATACAATCACAATCCGTCGAATAAAAACTACTGTACAATCCGTTGGTTAATAATAAAAAAAAAAAGTGTTGTACCTACATATAATATGCAATTATTACACGCGTGCCTATTACGTACATACGAATGAAATACAGGGTGATTATTTTACTATGATCCATTATACCATTTTCGTAAACAATTAATTATCTTGCCTTATATGTATATAGGATACTACTAAACAATTTTTTCCTTTTTTATATTTTCGTTGATAATCCATACGAATCGTACTAGGTAATTAGAAGTAATTTACGCCGTATTATATTGCGTGTTTGCATATTTATTTCGAAGGTATTTTAAATGAAAATTATCATGGGTCATTATGAAAAATAATGTATCGATCATTGCCAAAGCAAAAATATACCAGCTTAATATATTCCAGACCAGATTTCCTAAGAAATAATAAAATACCATTTAATGATTAATTTAAAATAATAAAAAGGCATTTTTCATGAAGGCATGTTGCATTGTTACACAATATTTGTAATTTTTTTTTCGTATAGGTACTTACATTTTTAATTACAGTTTTTTTTCACGTATTTTCATAATTTTACTGCATTTTATATATGGCGTATTTTAATACTTCTAGCGCATAAATATATATATATATATATCCGTGCTATTGTTATACGTAAACTCGAGAGGGGGGGAAATAATAATAGATATCGAATTTACATAAATTCCTCCGAGAAATTGGTCGATGGATCATGATGTCGATCGTGATAAAAGAATCACCCTGTACATGAATACATAAATGTATGAATGTGTGTCAGTTACACATTAATGTCGTTGTATAATATTATAATATTAAAAATTATATAGGAAATTTTTTTTTTTATTCCTATAACGTTATAAGTTATAATATTATTATTTCGGCCGTGTTGTTGCGGACGCGCGGACACGCGCTACCGGTGGCGGCCGTAAGCAATAAATTACGATCTCGTAGGTTTTCTTTTTTTTTTTTCCAAACAAAATGATATATCGAAATGACCGATACGCTATATCGTAACGAAATTAATTACGTATGTATATAGTTATAATTATCAGCGCGTGAAACTACCGAAAATAACATTATTGTATTTTAATAGGCAGCATATTATTATGTACGAGTATATACGTTTTTTTTTTCCTCGCTCGGAAGTGCCGCACTGTTCTCCGACTGTATTATAGGAAATTATCCCGTGAAAAAAAAAAACATATTTTTTTCACACCTTTACGTTTGCGGATTTTAAGAGGGTCCGTTTTTATCGTGTGCAATTTCTCGTCACCCTGACCAACTTGTCGCCTACAACAGTGCAGGCCCACGCGCGGTGCGCCTGTATGGCCGCATTTTTCTTTGTTGTTTTTGGTTTGTAAACAACTTTTTTGCCGAAAAGTATTGCTCTAATCATCGACATCAGTTGTGGTTTTTGGTAGCGAATTGTGTCTATAGTTGGTATACATTGCGCATTGAGGTCGTTTATTGATTTTCATCGTAGTTTTCTTAATGGTAGGGAAAATCCGGAAGTATTACGTAATAACGGTTTTCGTTATTTACGGTTTTGTTTTTTTAATTTAGTGAAAAATATTCGTAGATACCTGAAACCTTAACCGAATACATTTATAATAGGCAGGATTAAAAAATATGCAGTTTTTCCAATGCTCTCAATTCCTTAAAATTGTATATTCAGGAAAGACAGCACTATAGTTATCATTTAATATATATCTATACAGATAAATAATCGATAGGTATATGTATGTACCTTTGCAGAAATATGTATATTGTATATAAATAACACTCAATTTAACGAATTTTTGTAGAAAAAAAATTAATATTGAATCACAATTAACGTTAGTATACGTTCCGATAGGTTTCTACTAAATATTTATTGAACAAATTGCAGTATCTGCATGATGCATATTCCATATTTGCCCTTGACTACTACTTGATTAGTTTAATCACTTAGTTTCAAATTTGTAGTGTCAATCGTGTCTGACATTGGAAATATTAAAATAAATCACACGAATGATAACTTAAAACTATATCTCTAATATATATTCATTTTAACTTATCCGGCATTAATAAAAACATTACATTATAAATTAATTTTCTTGTGTTGGCGTAACGCAACAATACCAACAACATAAGGCTATTTATATTCTCAAGTCATCTGTCACACTAAACAACAACAACTACAAAACGACGTTCTTTTCGAACAAAAGTCAGCCCGAAAAACATATTCTAAGTGAGAAGGATACATTTTTTACGAGGATTATTTATGAATATTTTAGTGTTGACTAAAATCGTATACTGATTATAATTATAATATATTATCGCAATCAACCAAATAAATAAGGAAAAAGACAATTTGCAACGTACTAATATACATGATGGACACTAAAGAGTGTCACTAAAATTTTAACCATCAAAATTCAAATCACTTGTTAAATTTTCCAAGTAGCTTAATTTTTTTTTTCTAACCACAATTTATTGTAACAAAGTACGTTTCTTATATGTTGTGTTAACTGTAGTCGTTACAAAGCTAGTATAGGGGTGATAAATAACTCGTTAGTTATGTTACAAGTTAATGATATATTTCAGAGGGTATTTTAGATTCAGTTAAATAATATCGTTAGAACGTTCGTAGGGAAAATGAGACGCTTTTCGTGTGTTATTATTTTGTGTAGGTATAACGCCATTTTTCTGTAGTACAACGATCGCGGGCAAACGTGTAATATTATTTAGGTAAATTGTATACTTGAAGTTACAATAAAACCAAGGTTGAGATATGTCACACTATCAAAGGAGATCTCGGCTTTCATCGACAAACAAAACAAATTTAAGTTTTAACCATAACGCTCGTGTTACCGTAAGTATAACACAAGTATTTTCATAATAATATTATCTCGTAATAGGATTTTAATATTGCAGGTACTGAATGTATTTAAATATGCTTTATAGTTTCGTAAAATTTCCACGAATATCTATTAATATTATCTATAAGTCAAAACAATAACTACGCATTAATATTTACAAATTATTTATGTTTGTCGACCGATATCAGAGAGGAAAACATTCGACGAGGTAGGTATATTATTAGGATGAAAAATAATAGTGTAATCTTTTTGATATAAATACCTATTGGCAGTTATTATATAAAATTGTTAATATTTTACATATTTGTACACCCTATGAATGATTAAACATTGATTCATACATATGCAATATGCAAAAACGGGCAAATCAATAAAAATAATAAAAACTGAGCAGATTAAATTAATCAAAACATTTCTCTGATTGAAAGTTGCCATAGAATCAACGTAACTCATGAAGTTGAAACACAACAAAATTAAGTTAATTTTTTGATAAACATTAAAAATACCTATTTAGTTATTAATTATACTGTTTATTAGCTGTTATTAAATAAATAACAATAAATTATTGTATTGTATATTGTTATATGATAAGCATTTTTGAGTTCATAATATTTTAATGTCAAAAAAATAAAATAAACTAGTTTTTAACACGTTTTGTTAACTGTATATTAATGTAAATTATAAATTATTAACGGTACCAAAACTAAGTACCTATAGTTAACCAAGTAGATATAGCCGAAAACCTTTTTAATAATATTATTCAGTTAATGCATTATTGTTTTCACATATATTAATAATTATGGAATAAAAATTATAATACTTTAAATATTGTTGATCATTATAATATTTAGGTACACTACACATTAATATACCTATGACAATCTAACCTAAATATTTTTTTATTTTTAAAATAAATTTCCCAAATATTCCATTTTAAGACTATAAGAATATAATTAGTATGAAATAGAGAGTTATAAATCAAGGGGAGCTATACCTAATACATGGCCGCCCGAATATATCAACTGTTATCTCTGACATCCCCGTTATCACAAATTATACTTATCGTTATACTTTATGATATCATGGTTTATTACCATGGCTACTCTTATCATTATCAAGGTTATATATATCTTATATTATCACGGTTATACCTCAACTTATCTCGTTATCACAAGTTATACCTAATACCTACTGTTATTACAAGATATACCTAATCTCGTTATACATATTAATATATCGGTATACCTAATATATATTTATATAATTACCATTATTTTGTCGTTCGATATTTATTATTAGAGACAACATTTTCATGTAATTTCATGTAGTTAGAGAGAATGTGCAGCGTAAATCAGACGATTCATTTGTCAATGTTGAACTAATATAAACAAATTGTACTCATCGCATTTCAAAGTTAATGAATATTCTTAAATTTCGGTTATCATGAATGTCTGAAGAACAATACTTTGAGATTTTATGAAATTTTGCAAATCTATATTGATTTATGGAAAAAAATTATAATTAAGAGGTGTGCAACCATTCTAAGAGGGAAGTTGGAATGGAGGACAAATAATTTAATTATATGCAGTGATAAATTATTGCTTATGAACAACGATTTTGTTTGAGTATTACTAGTCGTATTTTTTCCTTTGTTGTCAAGGTAACCCGGAAATTAACGAAAATTAGACAAAATATTGCCAATATTTCCCATTTTATTAAAGAAACTACAAAGGGAATCAAACAATAACCTTCTCAACGCACCAATTAGCCCGAAAATTCTACAAGAAAGTTCCTGTAAAGTTTTTGATTGGACCGAGACGTCTGGCGGAAACGTCTGGTGGTCTACCGGTTTTTTCCGGTATATTTTATGAATTTCTAATAAAACGTTATAACATGTTTAAAAGAAAAAAATAAATAATATTTTCACGATGAAATTGTAGAGCGTAATAACAGCGTTTCTCTAGCGTTTTCAAAACGATACGAATCCCGTCTAATGTATAATTTCTACGATAATATGTACAACGCGTATAATATGCAGAATAGGTGTTCACAATAAACAATAACGACATTTTTATTGTTCAATATAATTTCGCACGTGCGCAATATTATAAAAACTACAATAAAATATTATAATGTCGTCCGATGCGATTACTGCGGTGTTATTACAATAACACGGTGGTCGGCAGACTGCGCATCGCGAACGCGGCGGCCGTTATTCAACGACTTGTACGGCTCTGACAAACGCTTCCGCGTGTACGATGCGTTCTTCCAAGTCGAACGCCGGTTGTTCTGCGATATTAAACGAGTTGGCCTTAACACCGCGGTACGCTATACGGACGTTGTGCGTACGTTTTGTAAACGTATCCGTACCATAAAAATATCGTATTTCCCGTTCGTGTGTTATCGTGCCGGCGATACAATCAAGGAGAACGCGTCTCGCAATAATCTCCGCGTGCGCGCGAGTACCCGCGGTCGACCGCTCAGCGACGAGGCGTCGTGCGTTTTGCACGCGACCAGACGAACGGTTTTACGAGCGTATCGTTATGAAAATGATTGATAACTTACTGCGGGGGGGGGGGGTTGGGAGAGACGGATCGGCTTTAAGCTCGTCTAAATATACAATTTTTGAGGGCTCGTTAAAATTCAATGATACGATAGTATGCGACGTTATTAGTAAAACGTGAGAGGCTTTTAACCCCACGCCCTCGCCCCCCCCCCCAATTTATCGACCGAAACAATACGCGTTGAAATTTCAAATAAAATTATTATCGAAAAATCGCTTAGCGTAACATTTATACTGCGAAAGTACCGATTTTAAAACCGTTTTAAGCCTCTCTCTCCTACGCTACAAATATAACATTTTTTTCTTCTTACAACACGTTAAAAATTATGCGAGTTTATTTTTGGTTTGACAATGATGTTTTTTTTTTTTTCTGTGGACAACTTTCCTACCAGCAACTTTGCGCCGATTTTCAATGATAGCATTTTTTCTAAAAGGAAATCTGACTGGGAAGGTACTTTAAAGAGGTCATTTTTTGAGTTTCCCAGTAAAAACATTTAAATAATCCGATTTCTCAATAAATCAATGAATACTTTCGTTTTTTAATATTATTAAATATTATCGCGTAAATCACTAAAACCGCATCGCGCGAAATGTGAATTTATGTAAATAGTTGATAAAGAGTTGATGTTCCGAGATGTTCCGGGTACACGGCCACCGAGTCCTAACCGGGAACCCGATATTATACCCGACGAGTATACTCGTTACCCGGCGTAATAATACATTTTTTTTTTTTCGGTACCCGACTCACTGTCTAAAGCTCACTTTCCGCGTGTCAATACAGCGAGAAAAAAATGTACGCCCGTAATTGACTAAATGAAAAAAAGATTTTATACTTTATGCCACGCCATGGTAGAAACCGGAAATTAATTACATTTTAACATATTGTATAAATTGTTTGCTTTTTAATATTTATATTCAATTTTTTATTGAGCGATTATTATTAGTAACTAATGGCTTGTGGCCGGGTAGTAGATACTCAACTATTTTCATTATTTTTGTATAATATCCGAAGCCTGATTACGATAGATATTATTATCCGGTACCCATTTACATTATTGCCCGGTTGTACCCAAAACTTGGTTTCAACGGATATTAATATTCAGCTAATACTCGACATCTATAGGTATTTTTATAAATTATTACTCGGCTAATACTCGATTACAGGTTTGTTTTTAAAATAATACACCCGGAACATCACCTCTAGTAAATACCAACACTAGCCACTTATATACTTATTTTATTTCAATGTGATATCTAACCGTATCTACTTATATATTCGCAATTAGGAGCTCGAAAACGCGTGGCAAATTCAATCAAAATATATTTTAAAGAAAAGAAATCGGTCGCGTATTTTCAAATAGAAAATAATAATATTATGCTCGTCGGTATCTAAATGTGCAGATATCGTGCGGAATGTCATCAGCCAATATGGCTTATAAGTTATCACATCGTGCAAAAAACGTGCATCGTCTAAAATTTATCGGTTATCGGTACCGTGTCAAAACAAAAAAGAAAAAACGTTTTTAACGTGATTACCCGAAATGCTATCTTTGAAATTAATAACAATTCATTATCGATTTTTAAACAATATTGCATTATAGGTGAAGACAAAATATTGTAGTTTTTCATAACGAATCATCACGCCAAAAATCTGTAGAAAAAAAGTATACGAGGTAATCAATCTATTATAAGAAAGTATTAACTTTTTTTGGAATTTATTTTATAGAACATTTGAGAAACAAGCAACACTAAAGATTTTACATTTACGTTATTTTTCGTTATCCTAATTTTTTATGGTAAAACAACTACTTATTTTTAATTTTGAAATAAATTTTAACACTAAAATTTATTTTAAATAATACCTTATCATTTGAAAATTTAAAGTAAGTAGTGGTTTTACCACCAAAAATAAGGCTGATAAAAATATTATAAATATAAAATTGCTAAACTGCTTGTTTCTTAAATGTTCTATAAAATAAATTCCAAAAATGTTAATACTTTCCGAGATAATGAGTGTCTTATGATAGATTGATCACCCTATAATGCTATAGAATCACTTATAGAAATATATAGAATTGCTCCAATCGATTTCTGAATAGTATTAATTCTATTTAATATTGTGCCTATATCCTATAAGTATATAGGATATGCTTCCTTCTCTAGGTATTAATAATAATAATGTATTAAATAGTTTTTGAATCATTACAAAAACTATATTTATTGTAAATTTACATGGACAGTGTGATTTCAAAAGAATTTATACTAAATTACTTTTACAAAAATATATCTATATATTTATACGTAGGTACTTTTACATTTTTTACTGTTATTTTTTAATTAAAATAATTTGTTTTGATCATATCGTTGAAAAGTAGAATGTATAATATAAAAAGCAACAAAGCCGTTTACTAACCCAATGAGTACCAACATAACCTATAAGATCATCAAGAATTGCGTACCTTATGAGTTGTGACTCGTAAGGTACGCAGTTTTTGCACAAAACGATGTAAATACCTCCCAAAACTCAAAATCCGTCGTTTAACCCGAAAATCCTCTAAGGACCCTTTTTGCATGCATAAAATCATAATATAGTCGAATATTAAATACTACAATATATTGAATTATTATAATATTGCTTCGTCTAACCACTTCGATCGCTTCCCGAGCTCGGACTTATAATCGAAAATAAAATCCAATTTGTTGTGTGAAACCACGACGGCTTTTATTTCATGTGCAGTAAATTAATACGATGCGACCGGGTCGAAAACGGTTCGTATCATTTTCAGATAACTGTTTATCACCGAATATGCTTATACCAGTGACCTATGAGTTCTTCGCGTATCACTGATAACTAAGAATCGCTGTCCATATCATAAATCGTGACCCGTAAGCGTAAACAATTTTTTGATTTACTACGATACGTGTTCTTTAGATTTTGAGTGAAGTAAGGAATGTATTGGTTTCACAATAACGTGAGTTTTTTTTTGGTTGTAAACAACTTTTCTACGAGAAATCTCGCCACTATCAAAAACTTTATTGGGACTTTCTTGTAGCGTTTTTGATCTATTAAGAATGTCGTTTTTAAATTTCATTTGAAATATTCTTAATAAATGAAAAAACCGGCAATTCGATCTGATAAAATTTTTGTTTATTTCCGTGTTCCTTTGACAATAAGGAAAAATAATACGACTAATAATACTCCGCTAAAAATCATTGTTCGTTAACAATGGTTTATCATTGCGTACAGATATAAATTGAATTACTTTACAGTCTACATATTATCTTCCGTTTCAGCTTTCTTCTTTAAACCGTAGTACACCCATCAGTAATATCAACATTTTTTTTTTTTTAATTTTGCCATTACCATATTAATTAATTTGTAATAATAATAATGTAAGTTGTTATGTTAGTAGGGATAAAATATTTCATCTGTTTTACGATCATTATTATTATTTTTAACCATTTTAATCGTTACTATATACTATACGACTAATTATGATAATATTATAGTCGATTTAAGTAGTATAAAAATGCCGATCCTGGTTCTGGTGCTAGTGCCATATCCCCGCCACTAACCGCAGCTGTTCGGTACTCCAACCCCGCCACTCACCGTAGCCCGTACCGCTCGCCGCTCCGTACTCTGCCCCACAGCCCAACCCGCGCACGCACGCATACACACGCACACACACAGCTCTACATATCAACCGGACTGATATTATTACCATCGATGTTATCAACTCTTATCAATATATGTTACCATTATTTCACGATGTTTTCACGCTCATTATCACAGACGATACTGCACTGGTTTTTATTGATGGATATTATCAATTATACATACCACTGTCTATATTTTTACCACAGATATTATCAATATACGTTACACTGGTGATTTAATATTACACATTTAATGAACCCCCCCCCACTTTAGTGTGTGTAGGACAATAGAGGGGGTTGATCTTTAATTGTCTGTCCGACGGATTTAATCAAACTGTTAGATCAGTCTCGACTGCATGTTTGTCGATATATATTACTATGTTCATATAACCATGGTCATTATCAGTTACGAAAAAAAATACTACTATTACCATAGTTATGTTTATAACAGGACAGCGGTAATCGTCATCGCATAACCCTCGTCCCCCACCGACATCGCAACCATAGCCCGCGACGTGCCTCTCTCCACACACACACGCCTTCTTGTATGAATACTACTACATATTATATCTATACACACGCGCTCACAAAGGATTTATGGATATATTTGATGAGTTAATACAAATAAAAATTAATATCAGTAGGTATTAAAATAAATATATATTATTTATTGAAAAATAACACCGCAAAGACATTCTTATCCAAATCTTCTATCCCATCGCAATGTATGATAATTTCAAAAGAAGTGTTTTCCCCACGCTCCATGAATGGGTTGAAAGAATCAGCTGGCTGCCCCCTTTCGCTAACAGCATTAGATTCTTCACTCTGTTGAGTTTGAATAAAAATCGATATTAATTGTATACACTTATATTTATACATACGATAATGTATGTTTGTTTATTTTCTTCTACTTCACTAGACTGTGAGCTATTGACAGAATGTTCCAACTATATAATTTATTCGTATTAAATTTTTGTTTATAAAATCTTACTATCCCCCAGATCTTACTCGGTATTTAAGTAAGCAAACATGGTATTTATTTCAAATTATTTATAGTTTTTTTTTTTTTTCAATTCTCGAAATTATGTTTTTCGATTATACACTTTTTATGATGACTATGACAAATTTGTTGTTCTTTGTGGGCATATCGATTTCAAATACACCAGCACGTCAGTAGTATTGTTTCTTCATGTCTGTAACAAGTATCTGCGCGTGTATATTACCTACGGTCTTAAACACATTATATCTGAGTTACGGTTCGTTATAATTTTTTTTCTTTTTACGTGATTTATAAAAATGCATAAGTGTAATTTTGCCGGATGCAGAAGAACTTTTTCCGCTCGGCGCAGCATGATGCGCCACGTAAAGATCCACGAGGGTGTGAAGTTTGCCTGCAATTTGTGCAATAAATTGTTCATGCGAAAAGACACTGTCGCTTATCATATTAAAGAAGTACACCGCCAAGGTAGAACTGTGTCATGCACTAATAAGGACATCCAAGGTATGTATTTAATTTTTTAAAGGACTATGAAAGGAATAAAAACAAATCAATTATATTTTTAGTTGACATTAGCAAAAACTCTCAAATTGAACCAGACATTAATAGAGGTGTTATCCCAACACCGTCCTCTACCAAAAGTATTTATATAATACGATTAATATTTGTGAATACATTATTATGATTTTTTTTTTCGCAGTCGATAGTTATGGTAATGACCAAATAGAGATTGCACCAGGAATAAATGTAGATAATATTCAAGCCGAACCGTCTACTAAAAGTAATGTACACACGTGTATTATTATTAGCATATAGATAATTTAAACGAATATACAAGTATATACAATTAATATCGATTTTTATTCAAACTCAACAGAGTGAAGTCTAATGCTGTTAGCGAAAGGGGGCAGCCAGCTGATTCTTTCAACCCATTCATGGAGCGTGGGGAAAACACTTCTTTTGAAATTATCATACATTGCGATGGGATAGAAGATTTGGATAAGAATGTCTTTGCGGTGTTATTTTTCAATAAATAATATATATTTATTTTAATACCTACTGATATTAATTTTTATTTGTATTAACTCATCAAATATATCCATAAATCCTTTGTGAGCGCGTGTGTATAGATATAATATGTAGTAGTATTCATACAAGAAGGCGTGTGTGTGTGGAGAGAGGCACGTCGCGGGCTATGGTTGCGATGTCGGTGGGGGACGAGGGTTATGCGATGACGATTACCGCTGTCCTGTTATAAACATAACTATGGTAATAGTAGTATTTTTTTTCGTAACTGATAATGACCATGGTTATATGAACATAGTAATATATATCGACAAACATGCAGTCGAGACTGATCTAACAGTTTGATTAAATCCGTCGGACAGACAATTAAAGATCAACCCCCTCTATTGTCCTACACACACTAAAGTGGGGGGGGGTTCATTAAATGTGTAATATTAAATCACCAGTGTAACGTATATTGATAATATCTGTGGTAAAAATATAGACAGTGGTATGTATAATTGATAATATCCATCAATAAAAACCAGTGCAGTATCGTCTGTGATAATGAGCGTGAAAACATCGTGAAATAATGGTAACATATATTGATAAGAGTTGATAACATCGATGGTAATAATATCAGTCCGGTTGATATGTAGAGCTGTGTGTGTGCGTGTGTATGCGTGCGTGCGCGGGTTGGGCTGTGGGGCAGAGTACGGAGCGGCGAGCGGTACGGGCTACGGTGAGTGGCGGGGTTGGAGTACCGAACAGCTGCGGTTAGTGGCGGGGATATGGCACTTGCACCAGCATTAGCACCAGTACCAGCACCAGAGCCAGGATCGGCATTTTTATACTGCTAACGTTTTATTGAACATACCTAAGAGCTCTTTGTTTTGCTTACTAAAAAACGTCCGTTATACAATATACGTACCTATACCTACTTGAATCATTTAATTGCAATTTGCAAATATTAGATATTATGTTATATTATATTATAGTTATACCTATATATCGTATACGTACGACAAACATCAAAGGTTCTAACGTTAATTATAATTGTGTTATAAAATTGACTTTTGTTCAATTATATAACTATATTCTACATACTATTTATTTAAAAAGAAAACTACATCTGAACAGGGATCTGAACCCTGGACTGCGTTTATACTCGAGTTGGGTTGTTCAGCGTAGTACGTTGTAAATTATAATAATTTATTATTATACTTAAACAAATCTCGAAATTGTATTAAAAATAAAAAAGTCTATCGTGGATAGGCTAAATTATTGAAAAATATAGGAGGGATGGTTGAAAAGTATATGTGATATAAGGGAATGAAATTTAATTTATATACCTAGCGCTACACTCAGAATCGGTGGCATGCCCAACATTTTCCAATGAGAGGGGACGTGGTCAATAATTATTACCATTGCTTATCTAAAAAATCTAATTTGTATTCAATGAATCAGACTGTTTTTCTCGTAACTTGGCTGAAATTGAACTAAACCGATAGGTTTCCAAGGTATTTTTAAATCAATCGGAGATGGGGTGGCATAACATCACTAATCTTCTCCCACCCTGAGTACGTCACTGCTCATCTAATCCAAAACCAATGCTCTGGTCTATATAATAGATGTATATTAATAGTAAAAAAGTAAGTGCATTGGTTATAATATTATACTCCATGGTAACATTGGTAATTGTATAATAATGTATAACGATTTTGTTTTTTTTTTTTTTGTAAATTATATAGCAGGTACTTTCTATAACAATATCGCGTAACATAGCATCAGTTTATTTACCATGATTGATATTTATACACCGACATCACGAGACATAATAATTATGTAATAATATTATAAAGTGATAGTTTGTTTTTTTTTTTTTCTTATTACCGTCGTTGGGATGATTTTTTTCTGTCTAGGGTTTCTGTGAGTTTACTATAGAAACCGTATTGGAAATCGAAACGATATTATAATATTAAGCGTACTATGTTGGACTTGTATAATAATGAAACTTCAACATTTTATTAATCGAAACAGCAGTGTTTGTATGCGTGTTATCGGATCATAATAATAGTATTATGAACCGAATGATATCCGTATAGTTATTTTCCACCGGTGGTTTTCCGGTATAAAAATATTACGTATGTAAATCAATTACAATTTAAAAATAATTATTAATAATGTGCCTAGCTCGTTAAGTTTAAATTTAAATTATTAAAATCGATTTTAATACGCGTTTTACGTGTCCCTTTATTGAATTAATATCATATGGAAATATTAAACATTTTTTTTTTTTTTTTAAATCTTCGAAAACGAATAACGTGGTTTCCCGTGTATTTCTTTGTCCGACGCATACGTAACAAAGCCAATTTCGGCCGATTTGTTACCCGTCGAATTTCGGTTCCAAGCATTTGATTTTGAAATTCATAAAATTATATCGAAACCGGAAAAAAAAAAATTGCTCGGCCGATTTCATATTGTACACAACACAAATGACGGGCGAAAAATTGATCTAAATCGCCATGTTGCGCGTATCATATTGTGTTATGAAAGATAAGGGAATTCCCGTTCCGTTTCGAATCCTTTACATAAAAAATTGTATTTTTACTCTACAGCCTCCAGCCACTATCGGTAGATACCGACCGTGTGGTAATACGCGTTTATTCCGAGTGATTTACCCAATCGTACTTTGTAATAATTTACACGAGATTAAATCCGCGGCCAGTGTGACCATCCGGAAGAAATTATTTTTTTTACAAATGCGTTTTCATTCTTTCGGACAAAAACACGTTCTGCTCGTATTTCTCTGATGTTATAGTTTCTTTGACAAAATATCTATGTTATACGAGCGCACAATACATAATATTATAGGTACCTATTATACGAATACACTGCAACATGTGTATTATATTTTTTATACGATCATCGGGCAAATATAGACGTAATATACATTATTATAAATTCGAGTGTTCACATTCGACAAAAAAAAAAAAAATAAAATTAATAGTGACAAATCATTTTGCTTTCACTTCATCCGTCATTCTCGCGAACATTGGAATTTAAATACCCCGCACTCTTAAACACACACGGCATATTATTCACTGTTATAATCTGCACGCATTGTTCTATAATAATTGTTTGGAGAGAGAGAAAAAAAAAGAAAACTTTATTAATGTTAAAATATAGCTAAAAATCGTGTTACTATACTTTCTACTGTATCTTTCTCCCGGTGCCCCTTTAAATGATAAACGTGTACACCGCGGTTACCTAACGTATACCACGGTGCAGATAACCCTGCAGATGTAACACGCGCATACGCATAAAATACATAATCGATTAACACAACATTATAATGGTGTACAATAAAAACGGATAATCGTAAAATATTATGACGTTGAAACCGTTCGTTGTCATTGTTGTCGAATAACAGTTTTTAATTGGCCATAAAATGATTGTTTTTCGAATTTTTTCTTCCTATACATTCGTTTTAATCCCCCATCCAGCGCTTATCCGCGAAGATTTCGAGTAAAATTGATTTTCTATTCGTTCAGCCGTCATACAAGTGCACAACATAGAATCGTTTAATTTGTTTAATAATAAAACGATCTTATTTCACAATGTTTTCGAAATTTTACGCATTTTACGCCGGTATTATTGTTAAACGTATAAACGTCAATATCGCTTTTTGATTGTAATGATAACACAGGTTTACATAGGCATTACCATTGATAATATAAGAATGGATAGGCCACTTTCATATAAAAATAATAAGGGGGTGCGTTGTATAACATTAATATTTTAATATCATCAAACACAATTTGCTATTTCCGTGCGATGGGTCGTGCATGTATTGTTTGACGTGTAACTTCCAAATTGAATGTAGGTATCATTTCATTTGTAAGTATTACCTACCATGATTACTAACCTACTTGAAAATACACATAAAATATAAATATTTGATTTAGATTAACGAAAAATGAAGTAAAGAGTGTAAGAGTAAAGTAAAATGGTGTCATGCTTTGGGTTTATTAAATGCTACACTTAACCAATCGGTTTCTGGAATACGTTTGGGTACAAATTGCTATAATTTCAGAGAAATAAAAAACACTAAGACCATTTGCTGTTCCATCGTTGTGAGAATATTCTTAAACTAATTCAATTATCAATAATTGTCAAATTATTTTTCTTTTGTAAAATATTAATTAAGATTATTTAATTATAGTTAAAGCGTTATTGATTATTTCTTAAACGAGTTTACAATTTTATTGATAAGACCATTTGTAACCTCAAATTATAAAAATGTTCGTTCTCCTGTGATAAACTCTCATGGCACATCCATTCTTATATTATTATTTACGGGCATTACGCTCTACGGACGCGTATACGTTTAAACGGTTTTGACTTCTGAGGTATTGAGCACGATTTAAGATATCTACTTTTTAGATTTATTGTATCTTAAATGTTTGCATATATCTTTAATCGTGCTGCTAAGAGTTTGAGACGTTATTGTCGCTTTGAGTCGGTGAGTGTTTTTATTGTGGCCTATTGGTCTGTAACTGTTTGACGTTTGTTAAGTTCTTACTGGTTAGTAGTCACTATGGACAGTCAAAATGCATCCAAGAGAAAACAATTCAAACAAAGACTATTTCACAGTTTTTTCGACAAAAATGTCGGTATCAATAGTTGTATGTATTTTATTGAAATGCATACATCAATACATAAGTAAACCACCAATCTTCTACTATTTAATTTTAAATAATATTATGTTAAAAAAATCGAATATTTTTTTAAATTTTTTTTTCATAACTAACATATATCGCAGTATACTCTTTTCGTTACTATTTCTGACAATAATACGAATGCTACGCACACGTGTATATATATATATATATACATATATACATCATTATCATTATTCAGCTAATCAAATGTTAATTATTCAATTAGGTAAATAATTAGAGTACGACCGGTATGGGTTCGGTATAGTTGGAAAGGTGCTCAGTTCATGGTACTCGTATTATTACTACACGTTATTATGTATTTACATCAGATTTGTTTATCCCCAACCCCTCCATCCCGTCCCGCTCTCATTAAGTAATTCCTGCAGGCTACGCCGCCGACCGTACGTTTTGTATAAATCATTATATTATAATATTATTATCGGTATTTCTACCGGATATACAAGAATATTGTTATCACCGCCCTACGTAACATAATCGGTCCGAAAGTAATCAGATTTGATTCAATTAACGCGGTTTCGTTTTTTACAGTATAATTGGCCACAAGCAGCTGCTATCGACAATACCGCGCGCGCGTTTCGCGCGGACACGACGCGTACGTCCGTTACCGTGATCGCGTCGAAAATGTGAAATGTTATGAACACGGTACCCCGGCCGGGCAATAACCGGAAAAACCGTATTGGCCGTTATTGTTATTTAATGTCGCGGCGCCCGTGCGCCAGGCTTTGCGACCAAAACCGCGCCGTTTAACACACTTGAACGTTTTTCCACATTTAGTGAAATTTTTCCCCGATCAAAAATAATAATAATACGCTGTTATCGTTTAACGTGAACGTGAGACGCCCGTCGGCCGTCGGGATATTATCGATCCGTCCGGACACACCGAATATTCGCCGCGTTCCGACCCGAGCCAGTGAACTACAGACGCGTATGAATTAATACGCGTGTCGGCCGTAACGTTTATAATGATAATAATGTTGTTATTATCGAAACGACGGCGACGCGGCAGCGAGCGTGTTCCTTTTTTTTTTCTCTCTTATTTTCCTCTCCGAAACCCTTGTGGTGAACACGAGCACGTCCTTGGAAACGTTCTGTACGATTCTTCTTCCGAACATAAATATTACGAACCGGTTTTCTCCGCGGGACCGGTAATATTTTATTATTTTCGTCGGGCGGGTGTATAACGTATACCGGAATAATAATGTATATTTTATTATTTAAAATCGATTTGTTTGTCAAATTATCGTGTTGGTAAACACCGCGGCGGTTAACAACATTGTTTTCGGCCCGTACTCGGTACCCGACCGAAACACCGTAATTGTTGGCCGAATGTTGCGTATTATTATTGCGAAAAAAAAAAAACAAACAAACAATGTTATCGAGCGCGTTAATAATAGTTGGAAAAAATCGTAAATCGAAAAAACGCCACGAAATATTATCGCCGGCGTTCAGATTAGTGTAGGTATGTAATAAACCTGTCCGTCAGTTCCTCCGCAGAAACCGCGTTCCGCAGTGCCTGTGTAGGGTTTGGCGCTCGGGTCCGAAAAGGTCGTCACAGTCGGTGGCATTTGCCGTCTTTGTTTTTCCCGACGGGAAATCCGGCAAACGCGCGTCCGCGTGAAACGTAACCGTCTTGAAAATCGGTTTTCGTAGATTAAACCCCGTGTTCCATTCGATTTGCGGACGGCGACGTTTCGAACAACATTCGATATTTTCTCAGAATTGAGAACCCAATGCATTCATTATCGCCGGAGGTACGGAAAAAAAAGAAGAAAAACACAAAAACATTATGTCTGCACCTGTCCGCCGTATACGCGCGCGCGCACACACACACACACACGTAGAATATCATCGTACAGTATTATAGCAGCGTCCCGTCCGTCCCTTTTCGACGTTATCCTGCGCACCGAGACCAAACCGGTAAGGTGAGGTTTTTCGGCGTACACTATACCCGTCTGCCCACCAACAACACCCGCCCGTACCTGTCCCGCGTCCCGTACCCGCCGCGCACACGTGTGTAATTATTATTACCTATTATTTAAAAACGCGTCGCCTTTTATTATCGGAACCCGGCCGAGTGTACTGTACGGCGGCCGGCGCGGCATAAGGCATAACGTCGCGTGTTGCGCGCGTTATACTGTACGTGTCGCCACCGTAATGTTGTGTGCGTAAAATTTCGGTGAAACAAGTAAGCCGGGTAGAGAATAATAGAGACGAGAGAAAAACCAAAAAAAAAAAAAGAACACAAAAAAAAAACGTTCGTTTTAATATATGTTACGTTATTTTCGTTGTTTGTAACAATATGAACAGCTGATTTTTTTTTTTTTCTCTCTATCTGTTTTCACCCGAACGTACAGGTAAACGTTCTTAATATAATATTATTATCGCGTTCCGCGCCCGCGCGCGCATGTGCGTACGCGCCGTGTGTCAACATAGCGCGCGCCGTACGTTACGGGCCGAATGCGCCCGAGTCCCATGCGTATTGTTACCGGCTCCATGGGACGCGCGCGTGTGCGTGCCGTCCCGTAGCGACGACGCGAGATCCCTCGTCGTCAACCGTTCGCGGACGGTGAAAACGTAATTATCGTCGCGTGAACGTCCGCAAAACGCGGTTCGTCGTTTCCGATGTTTCCGGAATCGTGACAATATTGTCGTGCGTCGGTAAACGCGCCGAGCGCGAAGTCCGCGTTTGGACGGCGAAAGGGCGTTTATTTTTTTTTTTTTATTCTCCCGTTTTTATCGCGTATTCCCGCTGAACACCCGCGTCGGTAGGGGCACCGTTAAAAAACGAACGGAACAATAACAACGTACGCTCGTAAAACCTACGGGCGAAACGATTGGGTTAAGACAATCGTAGGGCCGTCGCACACGAATGCCCCTGCATCCCGTACGCGGGTTGCGTTGTTTCTAAAGGGCGAGTTTTATGGCGACGGTCCCGCTTTTGCCCTGCGATTTTTCTCGGACGTTCCGTTTATGCGGTCGGCTCCCGTTCGGCCGAATTTGTTTTTCGCACGACTCGACGTAACTTACGAGTCAAAAGGCGCAGGGCGAGTTGATGGAAATAATTTACTGTTACGTGAATTCTGATTGCGTCCAGTTAAATGTTAGCAACGAAGAAAATATTCAACTCGATAAGTTTTTAACGTTAAGATGGACAATAAAATTAACTACACGTAGTTAAAAACAAGATAATTTCAATTTTTCATGCCATAATATTCATGTCATCAATTGCCCTAGTATTTTTGATTTACACGATTATTACAATGTAAATTATGCGGCGAAATGAGATTCGACCTTCGTTTACACATGGAAAAACTACAACAATTGTTTTTGATAGAGCTATCAAAAAAAAAAAAAAAAAATAAATAAATCCGTTGTAGCATAGATAAAGTTTTTCGCTATGTGTTTTAAAATTTCGATACCTTTAATGTCAATGTAAAAAACGTTTTTGCAGTCGATAATTACGGGTTGTGGCGTCTTTTAAACCGAAATCAATAAACGAGGTGCCGGTTTAAAGATCAAGTTGCCACCTCTGACGGATAACATTGAATTCAGAACTGTGCAATCTATTATTTGTTTGATAATCAAAATTGACGTTTGAATGCGAATTTTTCCCACTGGTCAGTAGTCAGTTGTATAAAATGTAAATAGTATCTACTTATTCCCCTTTACCCGGGCACCGGGTTCGTTTACAAGTGGACAGTTCCTGGTGCACGCACAACGCACACGTGATAATGACAACTACCCATATTATAATAAACATTTTTATGAAAAAAATAATATCACGTTTTGACGATAACGCGGACGAAAAATCGAAATCATTCGACTTCCGGCGAATAATGAATAGTGTGAACGTTTTCACACGAAAATCGACACGGTTTGCGTGGGATAATCAATGAAAATAAAATTATTGTTTTTTCATCCCGGGACGTTTCCGTTGTCGTGGCCAGCGGCCATGATTGGAATATCAATTTGTTTATTGTAACGCTCCAATCACCGGTTGACCAGGGGCAAAACGAACGCTGCGCACGGGCGTCCGTAGGGAACCTGCAGTATTTTGTTCTGCTCGTTAATCGCGGAACATAATACGGATGAAACGTTTAATGGTTACTGCGAAAAAGCAGGACGGGGGTTCGTTAGGGGGTGCTAAAGACCCCTTAGCAACCCCACCACTTCCTAGTTGCGCCTGTGAATCACACCGCGATGTGTTATTCGAAATAATGTGTCGACATTTATTTCGGCCACGAGTTTTTCACAGATATTTCTCGCCGTGATAATGTGCGTGAAGAGAGAAAATTCCCGAACATAAGGGAAAAAAAAATAAAAAAAAAAATAGAAATAAACCAACAGCTGATTTGTTTGTCGGGTTCGGGTGGTGTGCTACGACGCAGTGGCGGTGTGTACGGTCGTCGACAAGGAGACGGGGCGTGTGACGGGGATGCGACGGCGGTGCGCGCGGGGAGAAGAACACGAAAAAATCACGCCGAAGACGAAAACATTAAAATATCCGTCGAGCCCTTCAAATAACGGTTCTCGCGGCGCGGCGGCGGCGGTGTTATTGTGTTGTGATGTCGTTGGGTCGGTTGAGGGGCGCGAGGGGGCACGTACGTCATCGTCGGCGGTACGGCCACGTGATGAACGAGGACGGCGCACAGAGGACGGGGTACGTCATGTGGCCGCGGTGGCGCGACCTTGAACAGGTGCGGACGGGAGAGCGGGGCGGCGGCCACCGGCGCGCGGAGAAAACGCGCCGAGCTCGACGTCCACGGGGCGGGGTGGCAATCGACGGTGGCGCGGGAGCGACGGTCGGAAGACGGCGTCGGCGGCGTCGGCGACGGGTGGGAGGGGGAAACTAGTCCGTTCGCCGGGCGGCGGCGCGCGCGGACAACACGCCGCCGCCGCCGCCGCCGCCGCCGCCGCTGCCGATCTCGACGGCTTCTCCGCCGACGGTCGTCAGTCCGAATAACGCGATCGGTACGTTCGCACACACGCGCGATCAACGGGAAAAACACGTGAAACGAGATATTCGAGTATACTTTAGCGACTGTTGATAGTAAAACGATATTGTGCCTAGCGACCACGAACGCGCGCTTTTCGATTAACGTTATTTAATATTTATTCGATTTGTTAGTTGTTTCGTCGCCCGTTTGTCGATTTGGTAAAAATACAACAATTAATAATTAACAGTCGTTGTTTATACAGCACGTAATCACGGTCCCAGTGTTTGAAACGCATACGTAGATATATAATATATACACACATATATAGATATATATACATTTATAAACATTTATTTACGCGTACATTTTTATAGAAATATATAACTAGTGTTTTATTTATTTATTTTTTTTTTTTTTTGTCCGCCGTCGATTTCATCAGCCGACGACGGTTATAAAAATACAGAGACGCCCGTATAAAAAAAAAAACGAACGTTATTATTTCGACTTTTTCCGTCGCGGAAAAACAATCGCCGGTACCCCAACCACACACACCCTCCCCCCCTCCGAGTGCTTCGTAACGGAAAGAGAGAAAAAAAAATAATCAACCACGTTCACGTCATTATTTGCCGCCCGACGTCGAAAATGACCAACTCGCTGTTCAACGGTGGAGAGCCAGTAGCCAAGGTAAATACGCAAACCGGATTATTGTAACAATAATATTGCGACGACAATAATAATACGTCCGCGAATAATAAATTCGAATCGCTTCGTTATCGTCGATCGATCGGCGCTATTGGTCGGTCGGGTAAAACCATAGAGTGCCCAATAATACGGGTAAAACGCGCGGAGCGGGTTGCTCCGTGTCGCGCGGCCGCCTCGCACGTTTTCTCAATGTCGTCGCGACCACGTGGGCCACGTGCTTTCGCGGCCCGGGGCACGCGGTCTCGTTTCGGTTCTTCCCTCGTGTCCCGTCCGCCGCCGTCGCTGTCGCGGCGGACGGGAGATTCGCGATGAGAAGAACGAAACGAATCCGGGCCGGCCGGGGACTTGGGCGAAAAAAGAGTCCGGACGGCGGCGACGACGACTACGAGGTTTTTTTTTCTCCTTCACACGAAACCGTAATCTTTGTGCGTCGTATTATATTATTATTGTTGTTTTTTTTTTTTTTTTTTTATTATTATTATTATTCCTCGACGCGGCCAATCACGTGCTTTTTATAAAACGCGCGATAACGTCGATTAAATATTGGCCCGCGGGTTACGGACAACGTTACGAACGAAAAAAAAAAAAAAAAACACGAAAACCCCCGAAAAGAACTGTAGCAATGAACTAATGCGTAATAACGAATGACAAAAACGCTGTAATAAACTAATGGCGAACGACAAAATGCTCTCGGACCGGCGTGGTGATGCGTCGATAATAATAATAATAATAATTTTTCGGTCCGTCTTCGTCTTCGGGGGGTATTTTCTTGTTTTTTTTTTCCTCTTCTTTCTCGGTCCCCAATACACAATACACGTTTTTTCCACACGGCGGGCGTATCGTAAATCTCGGGACGTGTATTTTTTTTTTCTCCCCCTAAGGCCCCTGTTCCGTCGTAGACGCACACGAAAGAAGGAGAAAAAAAAAAAAAAAAAGGTCCCATACTATTATCGTTATTATCTCGCGGGCGGATGAGTCGCTGGGGACGGGGAGAGGAGGAGGAGGTTGAGGCGGATTCGTTCTCAGCGACAACAACAACCACCTGTTCGGCGATTCCCTCGTGCGGTGCTGCGCTCAGCGAGGGTCCGCGCCGCCCGCCCGCCTCGTCGACGACGGCCGTCCCTTTTCCCCCCTTTTCGGACCGCACAAAGCACGACGACGACCGTATGTGCGCCGCGACATTTTCGACGTACCGACAGGTTTTTTTTTTGCCCCCCCCCTCCGTCGTCGTTTCTTTCTCTCGGTCCCTACGCGTAGAACACCTTACAAACACGTGGGCCCGCGAACACGCATTCGATATTTTCGTGACGCGTTTTTATCGGCCCGTCATAAACGGCGACCGCACACGTGATAACGACGTCGTCGTCGACGATAAGCGGCGGCAATAAAAACTGCGCGATAGACGATATCGTGTTACGGGTGTATCCTCGGGCGCGCGCGTCGCGTTTCTTTCGGGTTTCGGAGCCAAGACGCTCAGCCGCCGCCGCCGGTTTTCGTTGCGTCGTTTCTCGTCCCGACGAGCGTTTGGCATTTTTTCATCGCGTTGTGTCATTTGCGGAACGCCGAAGGCCGGCGCGCTTCTGCCGCGGCGTCGCGTGCGTTTATTATTTTTTTTTTCCGTCTTTGTGGCCTATTATTACCTATTATTATCGGCGCATATTAATAACAACAACAACAACAACAATAATATTGTCGTCGTCGTCGTCGTAATATCGTGTCGCGAGTTTCTTTCGCCTCGGGGTTTCGGCGCTTCCGCCTCGGCCGCGTCTCGTTACGCGGTGAGAGGGGGGGGGAAACAAAAATAAAAATCTCGCTAATAATTTTTACCGGACGTGTGCGGTGTACGGAGCGTTTAACACGAACGTTTCGCGTGTGTCGGGCGGCCGCGCGTCACGTTACGCATAATATTACTGGCGGGGTGGTAGGACTCGACGACGGGCGAACCGCGAGCCCACCCGCGTTCGGAGCGCAAACATTTGCTTACGAGGACCGCCGATTGACCGAACGGCGGTATTTTACAACGTCGTTTTCCGTCGGCGGGGTTCGCCCGTCCGGTCGGTAACCGCGGTGTTCGGTTTTTTCCCGTTTCGCCGTTTCTCGTTACCGTCCGAACGGGGTTTTCCCGTGCGGATATTCCGCGGCCCGCGGTATTTTCGTCGGCGCGTCCGTACCGTGTGGGCAGAGGGGGCGTACAGTCGGTCGGTACGCGCGGCGCAATACGGCCGTGTCGTAAAAGCCGCGTCAATTGCGATCCGCGGTTAGCGCACGGGACGTCGATGAACCGGCGGCGCAAAGGTCACGGCGATAATCGTGTACAATATTGTAACGGATTTTAATCTCCGCGCGCGTTTCGTGTCGGTATTGTTTGTTGGGTATAATGTCGTTGTTCGCCCTACCACCGCGTTTACATCTCCGCCGGCCGTTCGCGGCGTACGACCGACGTTGTTTACCCCTCGTCTCGCCTTACCCTCGCGTTAAACGATACGATTGCGCTCCGGTCGAAAGCCCCGTCGACGCGATAAGACGAAAATTAAAAACATAATCTTTCTGTATATTACAGCGTTACAATACGTCTCGTAACGGGCGTAGAAAGAACGGAAAAAAACAAAAACGATTTCGAACCGAGCGAATTGCGTACCGCCGCCGTCGGTTTATTGTTGAGCGTGCGGTGATTTCATAAAAATCGAAAGTGGTCGTCACGGTTCAAGGCGTCCGTCCGCCGCAGCCGTTACGCCGGCGCGTCGTCGTCGTCGTCGTCTTCCGGTTTTCTCCGGTTTTCGAGAAAAACCGTTAAAGACGAAATTATCATTATTGTTATTATCATCATCATCATCATCATCATCATTATTATTATCCGTTACGTCGGTCGTCGTCGGGTACACGAAATATTATTATCCGATAACGAATTTTCGCGTTTCGGTCGTTATTCCCGCGTGTATCGTGACGGCGGCGCACTCGGCATACACGTCTCCTCGCCAATCTCGCGCAATCGTCGCGGCCGCGGACAACCGGAGGGTTTCCCGCCCCCGCCCCCCCCCCCCCCCCC